>SNVD02012474.1:0-66774 GCA_013180625.2 Boswellia sacra | reverse complement strand
AATTATTCTTTATATTAGGCAAATCGACTACCCCGATTGGAACAATAGAGTTAAAAAGGCTAATAAGATTAAGAATCAAACCACGTTCTACCCCACATGAACATAAACTTCCATAAGGGAGGCTGATTGTGCAGTTTCTTGTATTCTATTAATGAATTCTTTTGAGTTTATCATAAAATTTTAGGTCAAGCTAATATGTAATTGACAACTATGTAATGTTTACGTGACCAAAATAATGAGAGTGGCCTTGTTCTTATCTTAAAAAATATTAGGTATAGGGTTTTCAACTTTCAAATCTAATAATATCACACCAAGAAGATGCCCACAATGCAGATATATAATGTATCAACTATTAAGTTAAAATTTAGCAATTAAAAAAAAAAGAAATTGTTGTTGCTTAGTTACTAACTGTTGGAACATATACACTAATATCAAACAAACCCAACAAGCTATCCCACTGGCATAGCATTTCTGCCTTTTGAAGTCAATATCAACAGTCACAAAATATTTCTACTAGAAGGTGCTTATTCTCTTCTAACTTGATATAATACAAGAAATTTTGAAATGCCAGTTTATTTGACCAAGAAACAAGGGCTATCCATAGAAACAAAGAAAAACATATTTCAAATAGATCAGCAGTGTTAGGACATCCAAAGTTCTTATAACTACTTCAACAGAGTTTGTTTTCTGGCATCAGAAGGCAAAACCATCTTACAAGTACTTTCTTACTGGAAACAACAACCGCAAAAGCAATGATTATGATAACTGAGAGCTCAATCTAACACATACCTCTGGGTCCAACAGTTAAATGAGTTGTTTTCATTCTAAACTAGAGCAACGGCATTAGTAGTCATAAAAAGGCATTGACAGCACTTGCATAATATATTCAAGTATAGTAAAGTTCTTACTTAGCAACTAATTAAACAGAACTCTAAGAAACCATTACTAGTATCAGAATCTAAAAGAGATTCCCATAAGCACCAAAGTCAAGTAATTTCTTAGCAAAGTACAAAACTTAACTGAAATTAGTAAACTTTCAAAATTTTTTAGTTGTTTAGTAAACTGAATGTGTACTTGTTTACAAATTGTGACCACTGAAATTTCAAAACATTAAGTCATAACAAGAAATAGAAGCTCCATATTGAAAATTTAAACAAAGCAAAACATAACAAGCGATCTTGTAATTCCTATTTACCAATCCTTCCTAACTCCATTGACATAATTTCTCTTAGTTTTGAACTGAACCCACTTCGAAATATTAGAACAATAATTATCTCATAAGCACTAATAAATTCTTGAATCTCATTGTTAAATAGAGTTGTTAGTTAAAAGCTTTAAGCTTCATTTAGACAAAATCAAGACCAAAACAGGGAAAACAAGATAGAGATTCATGTTTAATTGTATTTGAAGAATTTAGAAACAAATATTGCTATTAGGAATATGCAACAAGAGAACCAAATTAACGATAATAAACGGTAGGATAAACTTGCAACTCTAAGTACAAGCTAAGTGTGCCTCTACAGTTTTGCAAATCTTAGGCCTTGTGAAAAAAATTCATCGAGCCAAATTAATTAGAACTTCAATAAAAATGAGTACCCAAAGAAGAGTAACTACCTTGCCTAACATCAAAGAAGCTCTTGGATACTAGTTTCAAATATAACTATGGACTCGACGAAACGTTCAATGAAGCAATCAAATGCTACAAAGAAAAGGGCTATCTCTCTAGTTCACAGGTTTGGCATTAAAGGTAGTTCCTAGTTCTTGCTTGCTTTAAGGATTTTTTCTTCTAACATAAATAAAGCAAGGTTCATATGACTTGATGAAGAATAAAGTTCGTGCATGCAAATACTTACAGTCTATGAGCATTATGTGGAGTGTACTTTATTACTCTATCTAATGAATAATTCAATAATTTCAATAATAGAGCAGAGTATGATTTAATCTTTTTTAATTCCATCTCGTGAATGCACTGACTCTGTGTGATGAGTAAAAAATCATAAAAGAAAAGAAAATTCAATAACTGATCCAACAAATTAAGCGAAACATGACAAAAATTCGATAGCAAAAACAGATTTTAAACGCAAGAAGATAACAATCGAATAAACGGATAAAAATTTCAAATACTTCCAAAGCATACATATCACCCAAATTGATTATCTTGTAAATTGATTTAACACCCAAATTTAATGAAGAAAACAAACACACATGAGTTGAAAGAGGAAACCCTAATCAAACAAAAATTGAACAAAAAGAGGAAAATTAAATGATGTAGATTACCTATAAATAGCTTAGAAATTTGCAAAAGAGAGAGCCAAGAGTAAAGGAGTTGTAGCAAATGCAAGAGTTCCAACTGATTGTTCAAATCAGAACTGTAGCTGCACTAGCACCTCCATGGTGTTGTGGTGAGGTCTCTGCAAGAGAGACGCAATCTTAGTAAGCCAAACGCAAATTACATGAGATCATTACCAAAATCTTTGTTAGCCAAACTCGGATGAGATAAGTTGCGATAATGCAATGAGATGGAAGTGGAAAAGGAAGTAACGCAGATGGGATTGAAACTGATTTCTAAGGTAAATTTGATTTCTAGGGCGAAACTGAAATGACTTGAATGGGTTACACGATTAAAAAACAAAACCCATTTGTGTTGGCAACGTGGCTGCCTTATTTGGTGGTAAAGACGTTGTTGGCAACAACTCATTGATGCCAGGTACTAATGCCGCTGCAAAAGGGCGACGTACATGAAACTTTTTTTTTTTTTTTAATGAAGTGGTGGTCTATAAAATAACAGTCCTAGTGATTTCAAATGTAAATATATTTCAAGCACCAATTATTTTGTGACTCTTTAGTTTGATCACATGCCTAATATCTTTTTTTTATGACAAATTAAATTAACAAAAAGGGCAATAAATATAGAATTTATTTATTCATGTTTATTGAATGCTAAAGTGTAAAAGATCCCTTAAAAAAAAAACCTTAAAAGTCAAGTGAATAATAATATATTCAAATCTCTTTTGTAATCTTTCTATTCTTTATTGGTTGTTGTTATTTTCTCAAATAGCTCTTTTCTTACTGCTAGGAACACCAGGATTTTTAGTTCATTAGAGGAGAGGGATGGAAATCCATCGCAATTGAAGAGCATAGATATGTGCTTATACATATATAAATACATACATACATGTAAATAAATAAATAAATAAATAAATATATATATATATATATATATATAACAAGAATTTCTAAATTCTTCTAGTACTCTTATTTTCATGGATAATTTCTACCCAATTGATTAAACTTTTACCTATGATAGTCACGAGTTGTCAAGTAGAATTTTTTTATCTAGATCATACAAAAAATTATAACCTTTTAACCATATTAAAAAGTAAATGTCTAAAATAATTCAAAAAGTTAATTAATTTAAAAAAATTATATGTTCTAATGAGACATATTGTCCTATAGATTGTGATCTCTCTCTCTCTCTCTCTTTCTCTCTCTCTTAGAAGGTGTCTGTCCTTCTTTTTTTTTTTTTTTTGCCTAAATTTATGTCGCACTTGAATGGGTAAATTTGTAATATAGTTACAAGTTCTATTCATATACAAAGAAATAAAATACAAAGTTTTAGAATTTTAATCTTTTAAATGTCATCTATCATTATTGCGATGCAATATACAAAATTTAAACTACGATAAGAAATAATAGTTTTTTGTTGCACATATATAACATTTTGTCGCACTTGAATGAGAACATTTGTGATATAGTTAAAAATTCTATTCTTTCCACAAAATATGTGTGTTTAGGCTTAGAACTTTAATATTTTAAAAGTTATCAAGTATTCTTGAGAAGCAATGCATAAAATTTAAATTACCATAAGAAATAATATTTTTTTTGTCACATGTCAATAACAGTTTGTCACACTTGAATAGACAAATTCTTAATATTGTAATTTATTACATTATTCCCTCAAAAAATAAAAAAATTTGGGATGAGAATTTTAATTTTTTTGAATGTGATCTATCATTCTTGTGATGAATTTCATAAAATCCAACCTAAGATAAGAAATAATAGCTTTTTGTCAAACATTTATAACATATTATCGCACTTGAATGAATAAATAATTGATATAATTAAAGTTTATATTCTTTCCACAGAAAATATAAATATAGGATTGAAATTTTAAAATTTTAAATATCATCTATAATTCATTTAATGCAATACATAAAAGTTAACTTAGGATAAGAAACAATAGTTATTTGTAGCATGTTCCTAACCTTTTGTCACACTTGAAATGTTAATTTTGTAATATATTAAGAAATTCTATTCTTGATAATAGAAAAAAAAAAGATACTTAGGTTAGAATTTTAAACTTGTAAACTGTTATCTATTATACTGGGCATGCAATTCAAAAAAACTTAGCTTAGGTTAAGAAATAATAGTTTTTTCTTGCATGTGCATAACAATTTGTCACACATGAAAAACTACATTATCAAAATTATAATTCATTATATTGTTGTGTAAATTATTAAAATTATAATTTCTTATATTCTTGCAACGAAAATAAAAATTTAATATTAGAATTTCGAACTTTTAAACATCTAAAAATTTTAAATGTAATCTATAATTCATCTAATGTTATAAATTAAATTTAGCTTACAATAAGAAATAATATTTTTTGTCGCACGTTAGTAAATATTTTGTCACACTTGAACAGGCAAATTTTTAATATACTAATTTATTATATTTTTCCCTTAATAAATACAAATTTAGGATAAGAATTTGAATTTTTTAAAGCGTAATCCATCATTGTTGCGATGAAATTCATAAAATATAGGCTATGATATGAAATAATCAATAGTTTTTTCTCGTGCATTTATAACATTTTTTGCATTGAATCAATAAATAATTAATATAATTAAAAATTATATTCATACCACACAAAAAAAATCTGAATTTAGGATTGAAATTTTAAAATTTTAAATATAATCTATAATTCATTTGATGCTATACATTAAAGTTATCTCTGATTAAGAAACACTAGCTTTTTGTTGGACGTTTACAATCCTAGGTTAAATTGAAAATAATATGACCGAATTTGTTATGATTTTTTGTTTGGTTCAAAAAGTTCCTACATGTTCTAGTGAAATATATTATGCCATTCATTTGTGAATTCTTTTTTTTTTTTTTTTTAACTTAAGATATTGTCTTTTCTTTTTTCCTTTGGAGTCAGATACATATCTTCACTTAATAAAGTAATATATTTTTATTAAAGCTCTATTTCCTTCCCACTCTGGTTCTTCCTACTTGACTTCTTGTTCACCACCACCCACCAATCCCTCATGCACTAGCCCTTGCCCATTTTTAACAAAATAAAAAAGATTTAGTTTTTTTTCTTTTTTTGAACTAATGAATTAAATGAAACTAAAACCATCAATGCCAAATAGGTTATTAAGTACACTTTGAACCATCATCAAATGTTTATACGAACATATTTTCATAAAAAAATAGACTTCTATTGAAGTGTTTTTTAAAAAAAATCTTAATGATTTGATAATTGAATAATTCCCAATTATATATAATTATTTAAAAATATATATATTAAAATATTTAACAAAATATGATAAAATATTAGGTCGGGGCTATTTGCACCCAAAATAATGTTCTGAGTACCCTTCTTTTGAAAATAAATTCTCATTATTAACATGTCCCTTTTAACCGTTTATTATTCAATGTAAATGACTTGACGAATATGGTTTTGAGAATATTATTAAGATATATAAAACGTTAATATATGCACAGAGGCTATCAAGTAAACTGTCCTATACAAGGCTAGTTTAGGAAGTAAATAAACAAGCAATATAGAATGAAAAAGGAAACCAATAATACACAAAATAAAGACTTGATCACAGAATCACACAGGTCATGAACCTTCTGATTTAACTCTTAAAAGTGGGATATTTGAAATTCTTGCTTATTAAAATCTTCAAGTTGAAAATATGCAAGAAAGGGTATGATGGAGCTAGTAATATGTGAGCGGCACGGAATGTGCTACAAGCTTTACTTCTTCAAGATTGTCCATGTGCATATAATGTGCATTGTTTTGCTCATCGTTTGCAACTTGCATTAAATGATGCAGCTAAATATGTTCATCGTGTTTGGCAATTTTTTTCCACATTGAATTGTATTGTCAATCTTGTTAGTGCTTCTTCTAAGGATCATTGTGAGTTAAAATCAACTCAAGAAGTTGAAATTATAGATTTGGTAGCTTCAAGAGAACTTGAGACTGATTTTGGGGCTAAGCAAATTCATCCTTTACAACGAGCTAGAACTACTCGTTGGAGTTCTCATTTTTTTTTTTTAATAATTTGATTGAATTGTTTGGTGCAACGTCTACCGTTCTTAAGAACATGGCTCATAATAGACTCAATAATAATATAAAGGGGGAAGCTATGAGTGCTTATAATACAATGAGATCTTTTCAATTTGTCTTTATCTTGCATTTAGTGAACAAAGTTTTAGGAATCACTGATATTCTTTGTCAAGCATTGCAAACGAAATCCCAAGACATCTTGAATTCTATGAATTTTGTCTTAATTACAAAGTCACTTCTTCAAAAGCATTGACAAAGTTGTGGGAATAGTTTCATGGAGATTATTGTTCAATTATTTGAAAAGCATAATATTGATGTTCTTGATATGAGTGCTTGATATATGAGAGCTACAAGGCGGGCTTGTCAACAACATGATTATTAAATTTGAGTGGAACATTTTTATCATGTAGACATATTCATTGTCATGATAAATATTCAATTGGTTGAGTTAATCACATATTTATTGAGCAGATAATAGAACTCCTTATTCTAAGTGCATATTTGGATAGAACTTCTTATTCTTAGCTCATATTTGGATCTCATCCATCAATTCAAATCATTTAAGGTTGATGATATTTGCAGTCTTGCTAAAAAAATTTATCCTAAAGTTTTCACACAACAAGAGACATACGCTTTAAGAAAACAATTAGAATATTATGAGCTTGATGTCGTTTGTCATCCAAATTTTAGAATATTTCTTCTCTTTCTAAATTATGAATAGTACTATTTAGTTGAATCAGAAAAGGCAAAACATCATTTTTTGATTGACAGATTGATTCATCTTGTGTTGACTTTTTTGTTTCCACAACAACAATGCAACAAGCATTTTTAGCTATAAAACTTGTTAAAACAACACTTCGCAACAAAAAGGATGATGACTTTCTAAAGAATTGCTTGGTTTTGTATGTTGAAAGAGAATTTGTTGAAATTATCGATTCCAAATCGGTAATAGATGAGTCCTACTCTTTGAGGAATCAGAGGGCACAATTTTAGTGGTATTAATGAATTATACTTGCATTGCATCCTTATTTATTGCATTGTATTTTTTTATAATGTTTATTTTGTATAAACTATGGCATTTCAAGGGGTAAGGTTCATTATGACTCCCTTTTACTAAGTGTGAATATTTTTTTCTAAATATAATTTTCTTGTACCATCGGGGTTTGGCCAATGTAATAATTTAGTCAGGCTAGAAAAAATTTCCTAGTTTATGCCCCTATTGTTGTATTTTTTTTTTTCGAAGTTGAAAGCGAACAAGGGAACGAAGAAATAGAGAATAAACAAGGGTTCATCTCTACTATGATAGATGGAGTAGTAGGCAGCCTTACACCTTGTCATTCTCCTTCATAGTCTACTAGTCTATGCAGGCCATGTCTTTAATCGATGACATCACTTCTGAGGAGGAGGCAACAAACTTAATACTATGTGGAGAGTCCATCACTTTTGTTGATGTTGTTAGATCTAGGAGTCTTAAGCAAGTCGTGGCGAGGCTTTGACTTTGCGTTCTTTTTTTTTCTTTCTTTTTTATCAATTATATTTTATAATGTTGTTAAAATAAGAAGATTGGGAGATTTAGAGTAGTGATGAGGTTATAATGGTGACATTAGGTTTGGGCTTTGGTGGCCAAAGGATGCAGCCATGAGTTGGTCTTTGTATAATTTTCTTGGGCACCAAATGAAATACTATTTTTTCTTAGTTTTCAAATGGAATTTATTTTTGGGTTTCAAGTGTTTTTTCTTAATGAATCCATTGTTGAATTATTGTTATAATTATTTTTTTAGTATCAAATGCTACGAATGCATGTTTTATTCCTTGCATTTAGCGATGTCAATGGGATAAGGTATGGGTGGTATGCTAGATTCATATCGTACCCTTTTATAAAATTGATATGCATACTTTATCCACATCTTTCAAGGGTATAAGCTTCAATACCTATATCCCACCTATCCAAACACTATTATTTAATAAATAATTCTAGTCTTACAAACTTTATATATAAACTTTTGCATACAAACTAATATGTTGTAAGATGATTGAAGTTTTGTATATACAATATCAACTTATTTAATGAAGAGTAATAATGTGTGAATATATGAGTGATACTATATCCGTTTGTATATATAAGTTTATATAAAGAGCTTGTGAGAATAGCACTACTCTTATACAATAGTATTTCATATTTATGAGATTTCTTAATATTTTTAATTAGTAAGATATTACATGTATATCATATTACTTTGTACAAATAGACTAAAAATACTCACGTAACAACATAAAGTCAATTCAATCATTTAAACTAAACTACTTGTTAAAGTCAATTCAATCACAAATCACACAACATAACAACAACATAAAATAAAGTCAATATAATCTAAAAGTAAAATAATGCTAGCTACATGCCATGCCACGAATATTAGTCCAATACAAATGATTTTTTATTTTTATTTTAATTTAATTTAAATCAAACTATGATATCAAAAGTTTTTTACCCAAAAGAGATATAAGTTACAAAATGGAAAACTTTAGGGAAGACTTTTAATTGGTTGAGATTTTATATTTAATTACAATTCTTTTCCTATTTCTTATTCTTTCTTCACTCTTCATCAACGCATAAGCCATGTTGATGCCAAATACTCTGCAAGAGCTTATTACCAACATACTCTCAAAATTGCCTGTCAAGTCTCTATTGTGAACCAGATGTGTATCAAAGTTGTTTCGATCATTAATGGCCGACCCCTGGTTTGTTTATGGTTCTCTTTACATTGCAGACATTGAAGGAACATCTTTCAATCACGATCTCTTTGCAGTGAAGCTTCATTGTCCACCAAACAAACCAAAATATGAAGTTAAGTGCATTCTTATGTGTTATGTGTGTTTTTGTCTTGTTAGAATATTAGGCAATGGACGATTTTTTAGATTAGAATTAAAACAAATTGGAACTTGTATCAAACTAGGAAGTTTAGTTTGATTGTAATTTGTTTTAATTAGGATAATCTAGGTTACTCATAGTTTGACAAGAAAACTATAATAGGAAGAGTTTTGGTTGTATTTCTACTTTAGAAATCATGGTTAGACTAGGAAAGAAACTCTTAGCCCTATATAAAGCCTTGTATGTGTTAGCCCTAAGGCTACATGATAATTTTGATGATAAGAGATACACGTTGATTCATTGAGGTATTACTAAAATGTTTATTTATGTGCAAGAATAAGATCAATGAAATAATTTTAAAATCAAGAAGAGGCTTATTAAAACGAAGTGTTGAAACTAGGCAGAAGACTATATGTCAAAAACACCAAAATCTAATAACAAGGTTTAATTCATCAAGGAATGTAACATATGAGCAATATTCAATCAATTGGCCATATATTTCTCTATAAATATCCAAATGATGTGATTCTTGAACCTTGAGAAAGCTTACTTAATTAATAACATTTTATATGTTTTAAAGAAATTCAAATTTCAAGTGAAAGGTTGTCCAATCATCATGCAAGTTAAAGGACAAACAGAATCAGCAGACATGAGCACTGAATGGTATTTTGTCCATTTCTTGAGCTAGAGATATCCAAATGACTTGATTTTTGATGTATTAGAAAGATGATTTAGTGGAGCATATTTCATATCCTTTGAAGAAATTCAAATTTCAAATGGAAGGCCAACATAATCATCATGCAAGTCGATGGACTAACACAAGGAAGAAAAATCTACTGACATGAGCATCGAATGATTTTCAAATTTCAAATAGAACATTGGCAAAAATGGTCGACAAGATTACAGTTTTTATGGTGGGTAAAAAATTTGGAGTTGGTGTCTTCACTTGAATACGTTCATCTCATTTGCCTATAAAAGAAGCTCTTCTCCCATGCATTCAATAAGAATCCATCAATCAACAAATAAGGGAAATCTCAAGTTTAGAGAGCTTTTATATTCTTTATCTACTCTTTGAAGAGAGTTGTATTTTTATGGTAAACAATTTTCTTTGTTTTTGTATTTTGGTTAAAGTGAGATCACTATTGTAAAGGATAATAGTTATCCTTGAGAGAACTCTTGGTGTGGTGTTATCAAGAGTTGAAGGAAGAAGTCTTGGTGAGGTTATATATCAAGCAAGTTGTAAAGAATTCTACATTTTAGTGGAAATCCTAGCTTGTGGAGAAGCTAGGAGCCCGTGGACAAAGGCAAGGTTTGCCGAACCACGTAAATTGAATTTGCACTCTCTCCATCCCTATCCTCTTTAAATTCACTTGCACTTTTGTTTGTTCATTATTGTTATTGTCTTGATTACTTTTGGATAACTTCTAATTTCATCTTTATCACCTTTATTCTCAAAGAAAGAGTGAATTAATTTTGAACTTTCAAGGGAAGTTTTATAAATCAGTTTTTCTAAATAAGAAGTTTTCGATAACTTATTTGTTTTTGTATTTTGGTTAAAGTGAGATCACTATTATAAAGGATAATAGTTATCCTTGAGAGAACTCTTGATGTGGTGTTATCAAGAGTTGAAAGATGAAGTCTTGTTGAGGTTGTTCATCAAGCAAGTTGTAAAGAATTCTACAACTTAGTGGAAAGCCTAGCTTGTGGAGAAGCTAGGAGCCCTTGGACATAGGCAAGGTTTGCCGAACCACGTAAATTGAATTTGTACTCTCTCTATCCCTATCCTCGTTAAATTGACTTACACTTGTGTTTGTTCATTATTGTTATTATCTTGATTACTTTTGGATAACTTCTAATTTCATCTTCATCACCTTTATTCTCAAAGAAAGAGTGAACTAATTTTGAACTTTCAAGGGAAGTTTTATAAATCCGTTTTGATGGGTTGCCATACCTGGGTCAACAAGTGGTATCGGAGTGAGGTTGCTCATTTTTTTTTAATATTAATTGATTTTGAGTTATGGAAACTTTTAGCCCCACTTCACATGTTAAGGCGCTTTCTATCTCTAGACCTCCATTTTTCAATAGACATGATTGCTTTTATTGGAAAACTAGAATGTGTAGTTTCTTGCCATCTTGTGATTATGATTTATGGTCTATTGTTTTTAAAGGGCCTTTTATTCCTACCAACATTATAAATGGAGAAAGCATGCTTAAGGAACTTAAAGAGTTTAGTGAATATGATAAAAAGAAATTGAGTTTGAATGCTAAAGCTATAAATATGTTATTTTGTAGCTCTAGATAGAAATTAGTTTAATAGAATATCTACTTGTCATTCTATGACACAAGAAATATGGCACACACTTGAAGTAACTCATAAAGGAACTAGTCAAATTAAGGAATCTAAAATTAGTATGCTAGTTCATAGTTGTGAGCTTTTTAAGATGAAACCAGAGGAATCAATTTCCAAAATGTTTACTAGACTTACGGATATTGTCAACAGTTTTAAATCTTTTGGTAAATCTTATTCTATTGTCAAAATGGTGAGAAAGATTCCTAGTTGTCTACGCAAATCTTAGGAGCCAAAAGTGACAGTAATTCAAGAAGCAAAGGACCTCACCAAACTACCATTAGAAGAACTTATAGGTTCTCTCATGACTCATGAAATTACCTTGAAGGAGAATGAAGAAGATTCCAAGAAAAAGAAGAATATCGCTTTTAAATCTTCTTCAACGAAAGAAGAAGATGACTCTGATGATAAAAGAGATGATGAAGATCTTGCATTCACCACAAGAAAGCTAAAAAGGATGATTAAAAGAAAGCAAGGATTCAAGAATCATTCTAGAAGGGAGTACAAAGGGCAAAGCTCAAAGCAAGATAAGAAAAATGATCAAATTATTTGCTATGAGTGCAAGAAACTGGAACATGTAAAAATGGATTGTCCATACTTCAAGAATCAATACAAGAAATCCAAAGTAATGAAAGCCATAAATTGGGATGATAGTGAGGCTAGCTCCTCCGAAGAAGAAGGTTGCTAAGTGACAAACATGTGTTTCATGGCTTTAAGAGAAGATGAGGTAAGTATTCTAAATTATGATCCTAAGCTCTAATATGATGAATTACTTGAAGCATTCCAAAATTTTCATGTACGTGTTGATAAACAAAATTAAAAAATCAATTCTTTCAAAAAGAAGTCAAAAGTCATGTTAACACAATTAGAAGAGTTGGTGGAAGCAAATGAAGCTTTAGAAAATGAAAATGAAATTTTAAACCAAAAAGATTTTGAAAGTTTCAAAAATCAAATAATTTTATTAAAAACTAAAAATGAGACTTTAAAACAAAAGGACTTTGATAAATTGGAGAAAGAAAATGTTATTTTAGTGAAGGAAAATAATGACTTAAGAAATGTTATTGATAGTTTTACAAAAAGCACTAAAAAATTGAACTATATGTTACAAAACCAAGGGTTTGTTTTTGATAAAAGAGGCCTCGAATATAAAACTTATAAAAATCAAAAGTATTTTAAAAACTATTTTGCTCATGCATCTTCTAGCAATAATCCTAATCATTCATGTACTTATTGTGGAGGAAAAGGACACAAAGTACATTTTTGCTATATTAAAAGAAATCCTAATTTGAAACAAATATGGGTCCCAAAAAGTATCATAACTAACCCCTAAGGACCCAAGAACATTTGGGTACCAAAAAGTCACTCTTTAAATGCTGATTGTAGAAACAAAAGAGTACAAACACAAGTGGTACTTAGATAGTGGGTGCTCAAGGCATATGACTGGAGATGCCTCCAAGTTCTCAATATTAATCATGAAGAAAGTAGGATACATGACCTTCGATGATAATGCCAAAGGAAGGGTAATTAGACATAGTGATATTGGTAACCCTTCTTCACCTATTATTGAAAATGTTTTGCTTGTTAATGGTTTGAAACATGATTTGATTAGCATTAGTCAATTGTGTGATAAGGGATATTTTGTTGCTTTTGAGCCTAATAGATGTGTGATTAAGGATGTTAGTAACAATAAGATATTATTTATTGACAATAGATGTGGTAATATCTATACAATTGATATTGATGTTCCTAATCATGTAAAAAAGTGTTTTGTTGTTAATTATGATGCTTGGTTATGGCATAGAAGATTAGGTCATGCTAGCATGGACATAATTTCAAAAATTTCTAAAAAAGATTTAGTTGATGGTCTTCCAAGAATAAAATTTGAAAAGGATAAGATTTATGATGCTTGTCAGTTTGGAAAACAAGTGAGAACTTTTAAACAAAAGAAATTTATTTCAACAAATAAACCTCTACAATTACTTCATTTGGATATATTTGGACCATCAAGAACTCAAAGCCTTGGTGGAAAGTGTTATGTTTTTATTATTGTGGACGATTATTCAAGATTTACTTGGGTGTTATTTTTGAAAACTAAAAATGAGGTCATACAAGCTTTTTCAAAATTTGCAAAACGAGTTCAAAATCAAAAAGAGTATTCTATTGTGTCCATTAGGAGTGATCATAGTGGTGAAGTGGACAATGTTGCATTTGAAAATTTTTGTGATGAAAATGATTTCGAACATAATTTTTCTACACCTAGAACTCCGCAACACAATATTTTTGTTGCAAGCAAAAATAGGACTATCCAAGGAATGGTTAGGACCATGTTACTTGAACATAATTTGCCAAAATATTTTTGGGCCGAAGCCATTAATACGGTATGCTTTATAAAATAAAGAAAACTCCTTATGAACTTTGGAAAGGAAGAAAACCCAATATTGGAAAGTGTTTTATTTTAAACACCAAGGATAACCTTGGAAAATTTGATGGAAAAGCCGATGTTGAAATTTTTGTTGGCTACTCCAACCATAGTAAAGCATATAGAGTTTTTAACAAAAAGATTCTTGCTATTAATATTGGGTTTGATGAAACTAATGTGATTTCTTTAAATTTCATGAAACTAATGTGATTTCTTTAAATAATTTAGATGATGATATTGTTATGGTAGAAAAGCAAATCAAGGAATCAAGGCTTGATATAAAAAGCCAGGATAAATTAAAATTTCAACAAGAAAAACTTGAGGAAGTAAATGAGACTTTTCAAGAATTACCAAAGGAATGGAGGTACGCAAAAGTTCACCCCTAAAGATCTTATTATTGGCGAACCCTCACAAAGTATGAGAACTAGATCTTCTTTTAGGACTTTTTGTAATCATTGTGCATTAGTCTCTCAATTTGAACCAAAATCCTTTAACGAAGCCAAAAATGATGAAAGTTGGAATTTCGCTATGCAAGAAGAATTGAATCAATTTGAGAGAAATCAAGTTTGGGAATTAGTCCTTGGACCCAAAAACCATTTTATTATTGGTACTAAATGGATTTTTAGAAATAAAGTAGATGAAAATGGCACCACCATTAGAAGCAAAGCTAGACTTGTTGCTCAAGGATACAATTAAGAAGAAGGTATTGATTATGAGGAAACCTTTACACCAGTTGCTAGATTAGAATCCATTAGAATATTCTGTGCATTTGCATGTTATCAAAATTTTGCATTGTATCGAATGGATGTCAAAATTGCATTTTTAAATGGTCACATTATGGAGGAAGTCTATGTAGAGCAACCTTTTGATCTTCAAAATCATGATTTTCCAAACCATGCTTTCAAACTCAAAAAGGCACTTTATGGCTTGAAACAAGCACCAAGAGCATGTATGATAGATTGAGCTATGAAAAAAATTTGATACTCTTCTTTTTGTTAAAACCAAAAATGATGATTTATTAATTGTTCAAATCTATTTTGATGATATTATATTCGGTGCTACTAATGTTTCTATGTGTGAGGAATTTTCCAAGTGTATGCAACAAAAATTTGAAATGAGCTTAATGGGAGAATTAAATTTCTTCCTTCGACTTCAAATCAAGTAATCAATAGATGGGATCTTCATAAATCAAGCCAAATACACGAGATATTCTCAAGAAATTTGGCATGGATAATTCAAGAAAATATAACACGCCTATGGGTACCTTAACCGAACTTGACAAAGATGTGAAAGGAAAAGATGTTGAGGTAACAAAAATACTGAGGTATGATTGGCTCTCTTTTGTATTTAACTACTAGTAGACCCGAAAATATGTTTAGTGTGTGTATATGTGCTAGATTTCGATCTTGTCCAACGGAATCTCACCTTAAGGCTATCAAAAGGATATTTAGATATCTTCTTGGAACCATAAATCTTTGGTATCCTAACTATGATAATTTTGATCTAATCAGTTATTCCAATGCCGACTTTGTCATAATTCTTCTTGATAGAAAGAGCACTAGTGACTCTTGCCATTTTCTAGGACATGCATTAGTCTCATGGTTTAGTAGAAAACAAAATTTTGTTGCTTTATCAACCGCAAAAGCCGAGTATATTATAGTGGGAAGTTGTTGTGCACTAGCTCTTTGGATGAAACAAATTATAAAAGATTATGGTGTGGTATTTGATCACATTCCTATCAAATGTGACAATACAAGTGCCATCGACATTTCAAAAAATCCAGTACAACACTCTAAGACTAAGCATGTAAAGATTAGACATCATTTTATTAGAGATCATATGCAAAAAGGTAATATTTCTTTAGAATTTGTTCCTACCGATAAACAATTAGCCGATATTTTTACTAAACTCCTTAGTTAAGATATATTTTGCACTATTAGAAGAGAATTAGGCATGTTGGATATGTCTTAATTTTACTTTTATATGATAATTAGTGTGCTTAAATCTTTGAATAGTAGTATATGTTAACGGAGAGAATATACTTAGGGGGAGTAGTTCATTCGTGTTAGCCCTAAGGCTACATGATAATTTTGATGATAACAATACACATTGATTCATTGTGATTTAATAATATGTTTATTTATGTGTAAGAGTAAGATCATTGAAATAATTTTAAAATAAAAAAGAGGCTTATTAAAATGAAGTGTTGAAGCTAAGGAGAAGACTACATGTTAAAGGCACCAAAGTTTAAGAACAAGGATTGACTCAAGAAATGTGACACATGAGCAATGTTCAATCAATTAGTCATATATATCTCTACAAATATCCAAATGATGTGATTCTTGATCCTTTGGAAAGCTTACTCAATTTATAACATTTCATATGTTTTAATGAAATTCAAATTTCAAGTGAAAGGTTGTCCAAATCATCATGGAAGTTGAAAGACAAATGGAAGCAGCTGACATGAGCACCGAATACTCCTTTGGACATATCTTGAGATAGAAAAATCAAAATGACTTGATTCTTACGGCATTGGAAACATGAATTAATGAAAAACATTTCATATTTTTTGAAAAAATTCAAATTTCAGACAGAAGGCCGACATAATTGACATACAATTCGGTGGACTGACACAGAAAAGAAAAATCAACTCACATGAGCACCGAATGGTGTTTTGGCCATATCTTAAGATAGAGATATCAAAATGCTTTGATTCTTAATGTTTTGGAAACTTATTCAAATACGCAGATCTTTAATCTTTTGAAGAAATTCAAATTTCAAACGAAAGGCTGACAGAATTATCATTCAATTTGGTGGACTGACACAAGAAAGAAAAATCAAGTCACATGAGCACTGAATGGTGTTTTGGCTATATCTTGAGCTACAGATATCTAAATAACTTTATTCTTGATGCGTTGGAAAGCTTATTCAAATGTGAAAATATTTTATGTTTTGAAGATTTTCAAATTTCAAACGGAACATTGACAAAAATAGAAGATAAAATTATTGTTTTTATGGTGGATAGAAAATTTGAAGTTGGTGTCTTCACTTGATTAAGTTCATCTCATTTGCCTATAAAAGGAGCCATTCTCCCATGCATTCAACAAGTGCAAGAGAAACATTTTATCAAGCAAAAATCAAGAGAAATATCAAGTCTAGAGAGATTTTATATTATTTATCTACTCTTTGAAGAGAGTTATACTTTTATTGTAAAAATTATCTTTGTTCTTGTATTGTGGTGAGAGTGAGATATTCTTGTAAAGGATAATAGTTATCCTTGAGAGAACTCTTATTGTGTGTTATCAAGAGTTGAGGAAAGTTGCCTTGGTGAGGTTGTTCATCAAGAAGAACTCTTGGTGTGGTGTGAACAAGGGTTGAAGGAAGTTGCCTTGGTGAGGTTGTTCATCAAGAAGAACTCTTGGTGTGGTGTTATCATGGGTTGAAGAATGTTGCCTTGGTGAGGTTGTTCATCAAGAAGAACTCTTGGTGTGGTGTTATCAAGAGTTGAAGGAAGTTGCCTTGGTGAGGTTGTTCATCAAGAAGAACTCTTGGTGTGGTGTTATCAAGAGTTGGAAGAAAAAGTCTTGTTGAGGTTGTTCATCAAGCAAGTTGTAAAGATTTCTACAACTTAGTGGAAAGCTTAGCTCGTGGAGCTAGGAGCCCATGGACGTAGGCAAGGTTTGTCGAACCACGTAAATTGAGTTTGCACTCTCTCTATCCCTATACTCTTTACATTTACATTTACTTGCACTTGTGATTGTTTTTATTGCTATTCTATTGATTGCATTCTATTTTCATCTTCTTCAACTTTATTCTCAAAGAAAGAGTTAAATAATTTTGATCTTTCAAGAAAAGTTTTCTAATTCCGTATTGATATATTGCTCTTATTTATGATTCTTCATATTATAACAATTGCTATTTTTATGCTCATTCTTCATTTCAAATATCTATTTTTTGCTCATTCTTGATTTTAGATGTTTATTTTTTATTTTCATTCTTGAATTTAGATATTATTGTTTTAAAGCAATCAATGGTTTGTCATCATAAAAATGGGGGAGATTGTTAGCCTAAGGCTACATGATAATTTTGATGATAATAGGTACACATTGATTCATTGAGGTATTACTAATATGTTTATTTATATGTAAGAATAAGATCAATGAAATAGCTATAAAATCAAGAAGAGACTTATTAAAATGAAGTGTTGAAGCTAAGAAGAAGACTATATGTTAAAAGGCACCAAAATTTAAGAACAAGGTTTGATTTGAGGAATGTGACACATGAGTTATTCAAACAATTAGTCATATATTTCTCTATAAATGTCCCAATGATGTGATTCTTGAGCCTTTAGAAAGCTTACTCAATTAATAACATTTTATATGTTTTGCAGAAATTCAAATTTCAAGTAAAAAGTTCTCCAAATCATCGTGCAAGTTAAAGGACAAACAAAATCAGTTGACATGAGCACTGAATGGTCTTTTGTCCATTTCTTGAGCTAGAGATATCCAAATGACTTGATTCTTGATGCGTTGGAAAGATGACTTAGTGGAGCACATTTCATGTCTTTTGAAGAAATATCAAATTTCAAATGAAAGGCCAACATAATCATCATGCAAGTTAGTGGACTGACGCAATGAAGAAAAATCTACTGACATGAGCACCGAATGATTTTCAAATTCCAAACGGAATATTGACAAAAATGGCTGACAAGATAACAACTTTTATGGTGGGTAGAAAATTTGGAGTTGGTTTCTTCACTTGAATAAGTTCATCTCATTTGCCTATAAAAGGAGCCCTTCTCCTATGCATTCAATAAGAATCCATCAAGCAATAGAAAAAAGAAATACCAAGTTTAAAGAGCCTTTATATTCTTCATCTACTCTTTCAAAAGAGAGCTTTATTTTTATTGTAAACAATTTTTTTTGTTCTTGTATTTTGGTGAGAATCAGAACACTACTATAAAGGATAATAGTTATCCTTAAGAGAACTCTTGGTGTGGTGTTATCAAGAGTTAAACAATTGAGAGAACTCTTGGTATGGTGTTGTCAAGAGTTGAAGGAAGAAGTCTTGATGAGGTTGTTCATCAAGCAAGTTGTAAATAATTCTACAACTTAGTGGAAAGTCTAGCTTGAAGAAGCTAGGAGCTTGTGGACGTAGGCAAGGTTTACCGAACCATGTAAATTGAGTTTGCACTCTCTCTATCCCTATCCTCTTTAAATTCATTTGCCCTTGTGTTTGTTCATTATTGTCATTATCTTGATTGCTTCTTGGATAACTTCTAATTTCATCTTCATCACCTTTATTCTTAAAGGAAGAGTGAACTAATTTTGAACTTTCAAGAGAAATTTTATAAATCTGTTTTTATAAATAAAAACCCAATTCATCCCCCCTCTTAGGTTGCCATACCTAGGTCAATAATAAGTATGAGTGTAGAGATATCGAGGAATCGATCAAGTGGAGATAAGACAATAATAAACATTTTAGGAGCCTTCAGAGACAGCAAGGACATCAATATTTGGGTGATCTAGGAAGCTACGATTGGAGTCATTAATCATGAGTAGGATCGTGATCTTTGAAGGTATAGTTTGGGATTGCAAATCGTGAGTATAGATCTGGTACGCGTGGAAGTTCTTCTCTGTTAGTCTTTCCTTGGGAGTATATATCCTAGATTGGTGATAATCTTGGGATATATACATAGGAAAGCTGTTAGTATTGATGAACACTTAAATATGCATGTTTAATAAGAGTTTAGTTCATCATATTGCATTAATAGTGTCATTAAATTCCTCAACTTAAGCATATTTGTAGCATTTGCATCTTTGGAATTAATTCCTCATAATTTTGGTTTTGTTACAGGTTCGGTAAAATGAGCATAACTCTCTATTTATAGATCAGAATGATGCAATTCTTAATGTTTTGGAAATCTGATTCAATTGTCTACAAGATTGCATGGCACAAGCATAATCAAATTCGGGCTCTTGGTGGACCAAAATTGGGCTTGAAGTGAACCCATCTACAGTCTCGGTCCAGTCTGACCAGGCCTCAGTATTTGAACCGTATCTCTCAAAATACGTATCAAAATTGTGCAAATCAATATGTTCTAGAAAGATGAGAGAAATATCTACAACTTTCATGAAGACATGTGATTAAAATTCGTAACATTTCGATGTCAAAATTGATGGTCAAAGTCGGTGCCTAATGATCCTAATTGTCAAAGATATTTACAACTAATATTTGACAATTATGCCCTTGTAATTTGACAAGTTTGCCCCTGGATGTATCTATAAATAGAGGTGTCTTGTGACCCATTGGGGGGCATCTTGGCCTTGGCTGGAACATTTTGGTTTTGGCTAGGATCTTGTATTGTGTTTTGTATGTTTATGTTATTAATGAATTTCCTTTTTCTTACATTTTATTTTCTTTCTATTATAATGTCCTTCTAATTTCTCTCTTGCTAAGGTGAAAGGGTGAAACCCTTGATATGAGAATAAGGATTCTCTAACCCTTAATATGTGCTTAATAATCTTAATCTTATAATGTTTATTCAATATGATTTATATTTAATTTCTAATCAATCTTGACACCACTCGTAAAGTGGAGGTCTTGATCCATTGTCGACAATCCTTGGCACATCAAATGCTTGTTTCCTTTCTAGATGATGTATGGTTCTTCCTTACCGACACGAATCTAGTTAGGAACCTTGATTTATTATAGACATATAGTGATTGGCAAATTGGATGCTTGAACCCATTTACAAGAAGTGGTATAAATATTGGTAATGAAACAAATATAATTCATATAACTAAAATGGGGTAATTATCCTTATTTGAAATATCAAGGGCGGATCCCCTAACCTTAACCTTCATTGTTATTGTGTTAATTCCTCTTGTATTTTAATTATTCTATTGTTTATGAACTTTTTATTTTATTTACTATGGTAGGTTTTACCACCTTATGAATTGTTCTTTAATTTACTATGGTTGGTTATACCACCTATTTCCATGGATGGTTTTACCTCCTCTTGCTTTTTGTTTTATACTTGTATGGTCGGTAATACCACCTACCATCTTACATACTTGTTGATATTATCATGTCACCTCTTTAAATCATCCATATCACATTTGTTTAGCTTATAATTTGTAACGCTTAAATTCCCTTCCTCGTGGATCGACCCCGATCTCACCGGGTTTTATTACTTTGACACTCCTATACTTGAGAGACAATCCTTTTTCGGATGTGTCAAGTATTTCCTTGGAGGCATATATCGAAGATTGGTGGTTATCTTGGTGTATATGCATAGGAAGGTTGAAAGGTTAAATCCTTATTATTGCTGCTAATATTCTTGGAATTCTCCTTTATTATTGATTGGAATAAAGCTACGACTGAAATCTTCAAAGTGGATGTAAGATTGATTGGCCAAACCACTATAAATCTGGTGTTCCTATCTTCTTTATTTTCTTGTTTGTTTTCTTGCTTGTGGTTTCGTCATCATTTTGTCAATATCTCTGATTGAACGCTTTTGCGAAAAGCCCAAAATTTACAACAATATGCTTGATTCTTGTAATAGCTTGTTTTTGGTCACCACGGGAGATTCAGAATATTTAGAACATTTTGCTGTCCATAATCTTTCCACTCGAGAGTTCAAGCAAATACCGAACATTTAACCCGTAGGATCCAATTGTTGGTCTTTATGTGGTTTTGGTTAAGTTGAGTCTATTGATCACTATAAATTAGTCCTTCTAGATAATAATATAGAAGCTGTTCATGTATTCTCTCTGAAGAAAAGTTCTTGCAAAATTGTTCATGTTGCTCGTCCTAATGCTCATCTTATAATATTTCCCAAATCTGGGATGCATCTCGATGAAGCCATCCATTGGGTGGGTAAGAATCATATCAATGGTGGTTGTTTGATAGTTGCATTCGATTTGGTGGAAGAGAAGTTCAAAATCTCACCCTTACCTGATCATGGTTTAAGTTGTGGTATATATTTGCTTGAACTTAAGGTTATGAGATTTTTTCTTAGCATAATCCACAAGCACGATTGGAATGTTAATGATTTTTGGGTTATGAAACAATATGCTTTGAAAGAATCTTGGTCTAAAATTATGGTAGTGAGACCTCTAGATATAGAGCCATTGCTTCTCTTGAAGGAAAGTCATATCATCATGTGCTTCAATTGTTATGATGGAAGCATATCGGGCTATTCAGCAATATGAAAGATGGAAAATACAAGGATGTAGAGGTTGATGGAATTCAATACAATAACAATTTTGTAGTAGATGTATGCAGAAAGCCTTATCTCACCTAATTACAACAATAACAGTACTGATCTAATGATAGAAGGTATCCATTTGTAATTATCGGCTAATTATATCCATTAGGCTTTTTCAAATGAATATTACAGCACTAGTTATTTGAATATATTCAAATCTTCAGTGATCATTTTATTCTTTATTGGTAATTGTTAGTTTTCTTAAGGATTTCATTTACTATTGCTAGGACAGCTAGGATTTTGAGTTCACTAGAGGAGAGAAATGGAAAGCTAGCTATTGAAGATCATAGTTATGTGCTTATTTATTATATATGTATTTTATGAAACAAGCATTTCTAATTCTTCTACTAGTTTTATTTGTCTCTATCCCCATGATATTTACTAGTTGTGGGTACAATTTTTAATTTGGTTCTAGAATTTCAAAAATTGCAACCTTATGTTTTTAATCTCTATTGAGAAGGGAATGTTTAAGATAGTAACAATGTTAATTTGGTTCTAAAATTAGTTAGATTTAATAATATTTTATAGGAAAAATATTACAAATAACGTTGCACTAGGGTCAATATTACACACAACCTTGGTGTTTTATATAATATTATCCATAACGCCCCTACTAATTCTGCTGAATTAATCACTTGATACATTAAAAACATATATAATGATGATTATACCCTTTAACCATACTGCTTTCTATTATTTTAATATTTTATAGTTGACTTAGCATTTAAATCAAAGAGTTATAAAATTTTTACCAATAGCCTTATATTAAAATACAATAAATATAAAACTTTTAGATAAAATAAATTAGAAAACTCTTTGAAAAGATACATAATAAAAGTCAAATAAAAATAAAGAAAATAAATACAAAAAAGATGATAAATTAAACTAATAAAAATAAAATAATTTGATTAAAATCTAGTATTTTGATGATAGAAAATTAAATAAAAATAATTAAAGTAACTAAAGTAAAATTGAAAGCTAAAAAAAATAGCTTTCCTGTAATTAAAATAAAATAAGCTAAATATAAAAATTTAATTAAAAAAATATCAAAGCCCTAAATAAAACTAGTCTAAATTAATTTTAAAATTAATCTAAAATACCAATCAATGTTGTTCAAACAACTAAATTCATCAAGAAGTAGTATGTTAAGAAGGTATAGTTGGTGGTAATTGATGTATTTATTTCATGTATTTTATTGTTTATAATTTTATGTTAAAGTAAACAAATTACTACTTAAACAAATGACTTAAGTTACTTTTCAGCTTTTTAGGTGACAAATTTACTTGAATTTAGTAAACGGCAAGGTTATGAGTAATATTACATAAAATGTACGTCCAGGTTATGTGTCATTAGACTTCAGTTCAATGTTATTTGTAATATTTCCCCTATTTTATACAATAGAATGGGATTGTATGAAAAGAAACCGTTAAGTTCAGAGTTATTCTATTCTACCCCCACATTCCAACTCTTCATCCCTGACTTTCATTTTTTAATTTTGACAATCTTACCCTAAGATTGAATTGCCATAGAGGACAATTATTTAAGTTTTACTTTGATATGAACCATTTGCAATCTTTACATGTTTTTAAACTATCAAAAAAAAAAAAAATCAAAGCCAAACTGAACATGGTATTTGCATTGTGACAAGCAGGTCCAGTAGCAGAAAGCTCTTTAAAGCAAGGATCATCTGAACAAATTGGCACATCATGATCTCCTCTGATATAAAATGAACAGCTTGTGCTAAACTTTGATGCACATTCCTCTTAAGTATTTACAAAGCTCAGATGAATTTTGAGGCAGAGCTGCTTGTAGTGGCCCTACTTCTTTATCCTCCAAGCTACAAGCAACAAGCACAAAGCTTGAACCTTTTGACTGTGAGGCTTTTGGTTCCTTTTCTTTCTTTGGGGTTTGGCTATGAATGTATTAATTAGTGAATGTATTAATTAGTGAATCGTTTAGTTATCCGTTCATTTGTCAACGGATTTGTCAGGTAGACTATACAACATAGAAATATGGCTCGATAATTAACTCGAATATGAGAACCAGAGAAATTAAAATAATATTATAAAATCAGATGAAACAAAACAACACCATATTGTACCCAATGGAATTGGATCCCAAATCTAGAAATCAATTCATGGCTGAAAAAACACAAATTAGGACCTCTAACCTCGCAGCCTTCATACTAAGACTGCTTCGAGGGAGCAAACAGATGAAAATGTAGTTCCCCTAAATCTGTAAAATGAGTGTATTACAGAATGATGAATAGTATCATATTACAATCAGAGAAACAAATTAATCAAACTAGAAAGAGAGGTAATCTTAATCAATAAGGACACTATTGATTACGTGGGTTAATTGCATCTTTGGGAGAGATTGCGTTGATTAACTTGGATGCCTTTTAAAAATTAAAAAAATAAAAAAAAAAACTTAGTCATACATTAAAAGGATAATTTGGAAATTAAGTTGGATTTAAAGAGGGGAAAAAAGAAATCTATAAATTTTAATCGGGTGAATTTAGTAGTGGAGGCTGAAGAGTTAGAAAGTAAAGATTAAATAAAAGATCCCTAAGTTTAAAAACAACAAAAATAAATTTGAAAAAAAAAACAATAATTTTTCTGTAAAGTTTTTTTAGTAACTATTTTTGTGTAAGAATATTAAGTTTTCTTTTTCCTTTTTTCTTCCATTAGTTTTTTTAGGACTGTGTTTGCAAAAGTTTTTGACCCCAAGGAGATAGATATTACAAAATGGAAAAACATAGGGACCACTCTAGACTCTTAATTGTTTTGGAATTTATATTTGCTTACAATTCTTTTCATATTTCATTTTTGCATTACATGGTAACAATGCAATTGAATTCTCAAGCAAATATTTTAGCTCAAGTTGCCAAGAAAATATACCAAACACAATAAAGCTCCTAAATTCATTCTTTCTATTGTAGAAAGTGAATCTAGTTGTTTCTCTTAATATTATTATTGTTGTTGTTGTTGTTGTTGTTGTTTTAATTTTGGTTGCCCTTCTTCATTGTCACCTACTTTTGGTTCATTGTGATGTGAAAGGATAGGGTTTTAGTTGATTCAGGATTCCTTTCAGATTAGTTTCTGATTTTATATTAATTATGGTTTCCCTATTTCATTAGTACTAAAGCACGTCAATTCTTAAATTGACTTTCTTATTCGTTGATGCAGAGTGAAAGAGGAATAAAATTAAAAATAATTGAAAATAATTAATTAATCAATATTTTAAATATATATTATGTAATATTTAGTTATTTTTTTGTTTTAATATATTTTCTAGTTATAAAATAGGTTTAATTTCAGGAAAGGGTAGATTTAGTTAATATTATTAACCAAAAATTACTATTTATCATAAATTTAAAAACTTACTTTAAGACTAGAAAATAAATTAAAATATAAAATAAATATTACGTGATAAATATTTAAAGTGTTAGTTAAATTATTTATTTTTGATTGTTGACTTTTCTTCCTCTTTGGCTCGGCATCATTCTTGGTTTACACATAAGTATAGAAGCTTATTGGGAAAGAGGAAGCTTGAATTATTTTTATTATGCAGAGAGTAATATACACAAACGTGACAATGATAAGAATCGAAACAAGTGATAATAGGAAAATGTGAAGGAGAAATTACAGCAGAGAAATCCTAATTACACTTGTACAAAATAAACTATTTCTTGAAATAATTAGTCAATCAATATCATGCCTTAACATGCCTCCGCAAGGTTAGAGTTCCATCAGGAACACCAATCTTAGAACGATGATCAAGATAAGGATTGCGATGAAGAGGTTTGGTGAGTGAATCCGCCAGTTTAGTAGCGAAAGAAAATGATGAACTTGGAGTTTGTTGTGAAGAACTCGTTCCCAGACAAAATGATAATCCAATGCTATATGCTCCATACGAGAATAAAAGAGTTAGATGAGAGATAGGTGGCACCCAAGTTGTCAGAATAAATAAAATAAATAACAGGAGTAGTTGGAAGACTAATATGAAGTTAACCAAGAAGATTAGTTATCCAATAAATCTCAGCCACTATGGATGCAACAGCTATATACTCCGGCTCAATAGAGGATCTAGCCACTGTGCATTTTTTTTTTTAATACTACCTGGTAGGATTGGCTCCAAAAAACACCAAACAAGCAAAAGTCAATGTGCGTGTGTCTAGATCACCTGCCCAATCTGTGTCTACATAAGCTCGAAGAGATAAGGAATTACTACTGCGAAGATAAAGGCCATGAGTGGATGTACCATTGAGATAAGGGAGAACCCTTTTTACATAATGCCAATGTGTAACAGTAGGACGATGCATGAACTTTCATAACTTATTTACTGCATAACTAATGTCCAGATAGGTCATGGATAGATATTGTAACAGTCTAATGACTTGTCTATATAAACTTTCATCAGCAAAAGAGGAACCATCATCAGACAAAGAGATTTAGTTGTGGATAGGGGCGTTGTAGTAGGCTTGGACTTATGCATGTTTGTATGAGCAGTGAGACCCCTAGTGCATTTTTGTTGTGTAAGAAAAAGACCAGCAGATATGCGGATTGCCTTTACACCAGGAATAACTAAGAACCCTAAGATCCATGAGCGAAAATCTGACAGCAAAACGTTTAATAAATACATTGACCAAAGTTAGAGAGCTACCTATGACAATTATGTCATCCACATATAGCAATAGAAAAATTGTTCGTCCATGACTTGAATAAATAAATAACAAAGTATCATATTAGGAATTTTTAAAGTCTTGAGAGAGAAGAAAAGATCAAAGTTGTTAATGCCATGCTCAAGGGGCTTGATGAAGACCATAAATGGCCTTACGTAATTTACAAGCATGTTGAGGATAGGAAGCATTTGGAAAACAAAGAGGTTGAAGCATATCCACATCATCATGAAGATTGCCTTGTAAAAGGGCATTATTTATATCCAATTAACGATGTGCCCATTGAAATTGTAAGGCAATTGTAAGAATAATCTAGACTATTTTAGGCTTTACAATGGGACTGAATATGAGTGAAAATCAATACCAGGACACTGATTAAAGCAATTGGCAACAAGTCGAGCCTTATATCAGTCAATCGAACCATTTGCCTTTCTCTTTATTATAAAAATCCACTAACAACCGATAATGTTTGTGTGGGGTGAGATGGAACTAGATCCCATGTGTTATTTTGTGCAAGAGCTTTGAACTCTTCATCCATGGCAAGACGCCAATGAGAGTTCTTTTGGGCTTGAGCAAATATGGTATGTTCGGTAAGGGGAGAGTCATCAATAGCCATGGCCAAATAACTATGGCAATAATGGCGATTGGGTTTAGTAACATTATTTTGGGATCAAGTGACCATAGGATGGTAGAAGGAATTATGGGGTGAAGATTGAGTGGGAGCAAAAATGGAAGCAAAAGCTATATTGGGAGAATCTAAATTATTACTTACCAAAGTAGCATATGCTGAATATGAAGAAGTAGAGTCAGGACCTGCTTGCATCAATGGGATAGTTGAGCTATCACTATGAGTGTTAGAATCTTCCAAATTAGTAGGCATTGACTAAGGAACAAAAGCAAAAGGAAGTGTAGCTGTAAAGTGGACGGTGAAGGTAGATTAGGAATGTGATTATGAATGGATTGATGTGAGTTTGAGGATAAATTATTTGAAGAATATGAATGAGTTGTGCTTGACTTGGAAGGTTGAACAAAATAGGTAAGGTATAATGGAGCAGTTCAGATAGAAACCAAGCATCTAAGGTGGACTAATTAATTGACCTTTGAGAACTCAGTTTGGAATAAGGAAATTCATGCTCAACAAATGCTACATGACACAAAATAAATATTTTGTTACTAGTAGGATCAAAACACTTGTACGAATTGTGGATCGATGAGTATCCTAGAAATACACAAGACTTGGATTTGGGTTCCAATTTATGTGCGGAGTATGGCTTAAGCCAATGATAATAGAGGCAACCAAAAATTCAGAGTTTGAGAGAATTAGTTTTGGTGGAAAATAATTTTACAAAGGGAAATATGTGATTGAGAATTAGTGTGGGAAACAGATTGATCAGATATGTGGTAGTTTCAAAGGCACAAGACCAAAAACAAGATAGTAAAAAGGCATGATGAAGTAAAGATAAAACCAGTTTCAACTATATGTCTATGTCGTCTTTCAACCGTGCCTATTATTTGAGGTGTATAAGGTGGTGAGACTATGTGCTCAATACCTTATTAAAGAATTATATTTTTAAGACCATACTACTCAGTACCACCATCAGAATAAATTGAATGAATAGATGTATTAAAGTAATTTTCCACCAAGTTTTTAAATTGACCAAAAATCCTTGGAACTTCATATTTAAGTTTTATGTAAAACAACCATGTATATTTGGTAAAATTATCCACCAATGCAACATAATATTTAGATTGATCATGTCCAGTGACAGGGGGAGGACCCCAGACACCAGTTAAAGCTAAATCAAAAGGTTTATGGCTAGAAAGTGTGTTATTGCCAAATTCGAGTCTGTGACTTTTATTGGAAAGACATGAATCATAATACCAAAAAGACTTGGACGCAAAAACTAGAATAGACTGATATGATAAAATTTGGTTAAGAACGCGAGTTAAACGGTGACCCAGCTACAAATGTCATTAAGACACTGAGATTGTGTTGTGAAAAAGACCATGTTGAGTAGACTGTAGGGAGGAAATCGTGGCCACTCGTAAACCATTACTCTGTCCTTTAACAAGAGGTGCCCCCATACTTAGATCCTTCATAAAAAATTCATAAGGAAAGAATTCAATAGATGTGTGGTTATTTTTGCAAAATTATGAAACAGAAATAAGGTTTCTTTTGATCAAAGGATCACACAAAACATTACGTAGTTGAAATTTGAACTTAGGAACAAAGAGATAGGCAGAACCTGTGTGAGTAATAGGAACACCAAACCTATCACCATGATAATATCTTCGTTACCTCCATATTGAGAGTGAATAGTTAAATTTTGAAGGTCATATGTAATGTGATGAGAAGCACCCAAGTCAAGTACCCAATTAGAATTGGAATTGGCAGATTCTTCATGAGCAAATGGTGCTTGAGGTTCATATACAATATTGGAACGAGAGTGACTTTGCTTGGCTGTGTGACTAGCTCAATCACACAGTTGATAGACCATACATGGCTGACCGTAAGTGGGCAGCCTCCATTGATAAATGGTGTGAGAAGAATTTGAATGCCCACTATGATGGTTATTAAATCGTGGAGGAGGAGAATTAGAGTTTTATGAAGTCTGTTGATTATTGCGATAACCATAATTGCTGGAAAACCTATTTGAATTGTTCTAATTTCGGTCATTTGAGTTGTTATTGGAGCATTGATTGAATTGAGTGGTGAAATTGGGCACATTAGATTTTCGATCATCAAGGTTAAGAAGGAGTTCATGATCTATTAATTTTTCATGTAACTCCTCAAAGCTAATAACATCAAATCTGGCATGAACAACAGCATTAATCTCTTTGAAATGAAATGTTAGTCCACGTAATACATGATGCACAATTTCATCTTCAGTTAACGAGTGGCCAATAAGGGCAAGATCATCAGTGATTGTCTTCATAGAATGCATATATTCAGAGACTATTTTCCCTTCTTTGGATGTCTTGGCTAAAAGATCTCGAAGAGTGAGATATCGAGTTCGTAATCTATTGGCATATGTCTTATGAAGGTTATGTAAAGCCTCAACTGCAGTTTTTATTCCATTGGGAGAGGCCTGAATTGAGAAGCTGGATAAAGAGTAGCTAGCATGGCGGATAAGGGCATCCTGATGAAGCCACTTGCAATGATCTGAATTAACAACAACTTGGTCTTGAAATGTGATGCAAGTAGGAGGACAAAGAAAAGTACCATCTAGATATCCATTGAGATCATATCCTAGCATTAGGCTGTGCAGTTGAGTGTACCATGTAGCAAAGTTATTAAGAGTTAGTTTGAGAGGCAATTTTGTGGAGGCATTGATGGATGCAATTTTAGTAATATGGGATGGTAGGGAATTAACAAATGGTGGAGTACTACCTGTAACTTCTTTGCCAACAGTTGAAGTAGACATGATGGAGAAAAAAATGGAGGATCGAAAAAAGGCTTGTTAGAGCAGGAAGGCTCTGATACCATATAGAAGCTTGCTAGGAAAGAGAAAGCTTGAGTGATTTTATTATGAAAGAGTAATATATACAAAGGTGACAATGATAGGAATGGAAACAAATAATAACAAGAAAATGTTAAAGAGAAATTACAGTAGAGAAATCCTAATTACACTTGTATAAAATAAACTATTTCCTAAAATAATCAATCAATCAATATCATGCCTTAATAATAAGCCATCATGAGAGCAGATCTTCCCCCAAAGCTCATCATCGACATAGTCGCAAAACTGCCAATGAAGTCTCTGTTGCAATTCAGATGTGCATCAAAGTCGTTCAAGGCATTAACAGTCGACCCTCGCTTTGTCAAGATGCACCTCAATCAAACCCAAAAAGGAAGACTCGTTTTTTACTCTAGTACCTCTTTTTACATTGGAGACTTAAACAAGCAAGAATTATTATTTTTCAAATTAATTTACAGGCAGCAGAGCTTCATTACCCTACAAAAGGACCAAACTATGAAGATACCTCGGTTTTTTATGCTCGGTAATTGTAACGGATTGTCTTTGGTCTGCATCAAAATTTCCTGATGAAGATGTAAACTCTTTTGGACCTTTTTTCCTTGCACAATTCTTTAACGCAAGAGTTCAAGCATATACCAGACTTTCAACCCCGACTTGAACCCGCGCAATCTTATTTATATGGCTTTGATTACGCTGAGTCTATCGATGACTATAAACTTGTTTTGGTGAATTATAAGAAAGAAGTCGTGCATGTATTCTTTCTGCAGAGAGGTTCTTGGAAAACTGTTCCTCTTGCTCTTCCTCATTCTCCTCTTGCAAAATTTTATGAGTCCAGGAATCCTCTAGGCAAAAACATCTGTTGCTAATAATCATCTTAGAATGGTAGTTGGATTTGATTTGGTGGAGGAGAAGTTCGAAACGTTGCCCCCACCTGATGCAAAGATGGAGATGTGAAAATAAATTATGAATATTCACGCAAATTTATGGGAGGCCTCCTGGCACGATGGCATACGAGATTCGAAATAAAGATGGGTGCTTCCGGTTTATGAAGCAATATGGTCAGAAAGAATCTTGGACAAAAATTTTAATAGCCAGACCTTGGAGTAAAGTTAAACCATTGGTTTTCTTCGGGAAGATAATTTTGTTGTGTTTAGATGAAAGGAGTTGATACTTTGCGATACAAAATATGGAACATGTAAGAATGTAGAGATTGGAGGCCTTCCACTTCCATATCATTTTCCTTACAATATGAAGGTATGTATAGAGAGCCTTGTCTCACCCAGTCGCAACAACGGTTCTGGTGATCTAACGATTGAAGGTATCCATCAATCTATAATTCTCTGTTTATGTGTATGCTTAATTTCCATTACGTTACGCTTGTTTGTTTAATTTAGTTAGTTTTTTTTCTTTTCATCTTTATATAATCTGCTAATTGCATTTCATTAATTATTTCTATTTATAGTCAATTGTAATTGATTTTGATATTTGAGAAATTGGGTCCAGTCCTTAAACCTCAACTCTCTAACATAGCCTGATTTCAACCTTGGAAGCAATAATCAATAAATGTTAGGAGTGGGTGAAATTTTGCCTTTTTACAAGTAACAAGCATGAAACACCAACTATTCTATTTAATTATAAATGTGCCTAGCATAAATTGTACATGCTTATATTATTAGAGAATTGAATACTCAAGTTAAGCCTACATGTAAAGTACAAACAGAATATATATATGTGTCATCTATGCATTTCTTCCTTAGCTGATATATTTTTCATTGATGGCCCTTAACTGGACATCTCCTTATATCGATTTCAAAGTATATCGCATTGCCAGTTGTTTTAATTGCTTTTATTCTTTTACTTTAAGATGTGTATAGTTATTCTTAGTCGGAGAGTTCTTAATTTTGACTTTTATTGCCGCTGCTAGGACCATTGGGATTCTAAGTTCAATTAGAAGAGGAGAAACTGAAGGCTAGTTATCAATAAAAAACATAGTTATTTCCTCAAGGAATTACATAAGTTAAGGTGTTCAAAATCTGTCATTTAACATGATCATCTTGGGCTTAATTTTGAGACTTTATGGGTTTATATAACTTCTTTATAGTTGACGAATAATTTAGATGCATATTTGTAAGGATTTCTTAAAAAGAAGTTTGAAATTCTTCTGCGCAGGTTATTCTCTGTGCATTTTTTCGTCCAAGCAATAACTTGGCTTCCTACTGATTATGGGCATATGTAATAAATCAAAAGAAGTAAGAACTATCCAACAGTTTTCTTGTTTACTCTTTTTTGAATTTATCTCTTATTAGTGGATTATCTCACTTTTCAAAGTAAATTAACTCAAATCTTGGTCTAACTTTCACCGCTCTTTTCAAAGTAAATTAATAAAAATGTTGGTCTCCCCTTCACCAAATCCTAATGGGACACCTCGGTTATCAATTTCACAGGTCTAAGATAGTTCACAATCTCAAATTTATTCTTATCTCGGCTTTGGGATAAGGTAGACTAAGCTCACAACCGGTTAAGACTTTTTTATTATTATTGTTGTTGTTATTGTTATTTATTTATTTATTTATTTAAGCAAAATATTAAAGAAGTCCATGTTATTTGATGATTATTTTTAAAGAGTTGTTATTTGAATCCCTAAAAATCTCGATTCAAACCCATTTTGATTAAAAATAAAGTTAAAAGTATCTTTAAAATATAAATGACTAAAACAAATATGACAATTTTAAGTATACTCAATGTAATATTCTAATAATTATTTTATTTAAATTTTTCCTTGAAATTAATATTCATGTTTATAGAATGACTTTAAAATGGTGGATGATAAATTCAAGTATTGGAATTACAATAACGGCAAATAAGTTAGTTTTGATTTTATACACTTTTTCTTCATAGCTTTTGTTTAATTGAACAAAACTTAGAACAAGTAAATCTTATACGTATTAAGCCATTAGAGGATTTTGTTAAGTAATGTATTTTGAAACTTGCACTAATATGCAAAATTACACTAGGATTTTGAGTTGACTGAACGGAAATTAAGTTAACCAAAATTATAGTATGCTAGCTTTTGGAAAAAATAACCTGTGCCTCCAACATTTCATTTAACCACATTTAGACCCCTAATTTCCGTCAACTTGAGAATTTGTTAATGGACACAGAATCTTTTGTACCGAATCATAATTACCTTTCTTTTCAATTATTCAAAAATAATATAATAAATAATGGATTTTAAAATAATAAATTAATCTAACCCTTTCTTGTTTTTCTACATTTTTCTCTCCTTTGTATTCCTTTCTTATATTTTCTTGAAATTCAAATAGAAAATTTCTTCAAATGTCTTAACCATCAACCTATTATCTCATCTAACAAATGAATTCAACTTATTTGCAGCCATTTCTTTTTAACAATCGAGTTGGCAAAATATTAGCAGACGAATTATTACCACGTCATGTAATTTAACCTCCTCCTTTTATTTCTTATTTTTTTCTCATCCAGTGATATTTTATCCGCTCAATTTGTAACAAAAGTTGGTTATAATGAGGCGTAGATGCAACATTACTCTAAACAAATACATAAATTAATTTGAATCTACACAACATAAAAATTAAAATTAAAAAACCAACAAAAATTATAAAACTTACAAAATCCCAAATTCATTCACGTGAAACACCCTTTTCTGCTCTTTTTGTGCTCCTCAAAAACTCCCTTTGTTCAAAGTTATGTAGACAAATTAGACGAACAACTTTCACAGGAAGTGGTGGTTGTGGCTTCGATTCTTCCTCTTAATCTAGCTTTCGTTCCATCATGCAAACAACATAAAATCATGAAACCATAAAACATAAAAACAAGAATAAATAGAAAAACCTAGAAACAATCCACACAAACCAATGAACTAGGAAACTAAAAAACATGAAAATTTTGAAGAACCCAGAAAAATATTCGCAGAATCTTAGAAAAATAAAAAATTTTGAAGCCATAAAAGATTTTGGATCCAACATGGCTTTCATTTACAATTTCTCAAATTTTCTTTATCAAACTTCTCTCACAAATTAATGACGTTGGTTTGGCAGAGGTTATGGACGGTTCATTTGGGTTTCTATTAATAGAGGATTTGATGCTATGAGTAGCTCTATCTATGGTGGGTTTGTACAGAGGTGGTGATGGAGACAATAGAGAAGACACCGTGAGAAGGCACAACTTGAGAGGGCGGACCTTGTGAGGCTGCTATAGGTAGTTGAAAATGGATTTGATTGGTCGAATTTTGATAGAAGAAACTATAGTCGAGGAAGTAAACATCTCTATGCAAGTTGTTTTAGGATCTGGATTAGGATTTTTTTTTTTTTATTTGAGTTGTAATAAGTATTTGATGATTTATTAAACTATTAAAGAAATTTTATTATTTTATTATTTCAGTCAAGAAATATCTCACCAATGCCCTCACCTTCAGACTGTTAATTGGTTGAAACAACAATTTCAAAATTGGGGTTTAAATATTACTAAATTAAATGTTGCAGGAAAAGATTATTTTGACCAAAAATAGGATGTCTCTACGTAATTCCCTGCATACTAGCTATTGAAGAACTATGTTATGTGCAGCGTGCTTATTTATATATGTAGTTTACGAACAAGAAATTTTTAAATTCTTCTAGTAGTCTTATTTTGATGCATGGTATGTACCCAATTAATTAAACTTTTACCCAAAGATGGTCACAAGTTTTCGAGCGCAAGTTATTGCTCTAGAACTGCAAAAATTTAGATTAGAAATAAATTTCCATCTACATAGAAAAATATGAATAATATTATCTTTACGAACTATTCGTACAAAATTACAAGTGATACTTTTTTTGAAGTCTGAATTTATCTTATTCACGGACTTCAAATACTTTTAAAAGAATTATTTTTGTGACCTAGGACTTATTCTAAAATGATTTCATCTGAATGGAAAAAAGCTAGATATTTTAACTTTTATTTAAATGCAGATGTCTTAAATGGTTTACATCATCTCTAATTCTCTAAAATACCCATATCTAATTTATTTATTATAGTTTATATGTAACTTTTATAAGACAACACATAATTTGAAAAAAAATGTATAATTATAATTAAAATATTCTTGAAATAATTTAGAAAAATAATAAAAAATTTTAAATTTTAAATATTTAAACATTAATTTTTGCAAAATGTTAATTTATAAATAATTTTAATATGTCAAAAAACACAAGTGAAAATAAAATAAAATAATAATAACTATATAAGTATAATTTCATTCATTTTAACTAAAATATTGAAGTAATATATATATCATTCAAATTTTTGTATTTAATAGGTATTCAGACTTCTACTCAATTCAGACCCACTTAGATTTCAAAAAAAAAAATTACCCCTTCACTATCAAGATTTGATCTTGATTAGTGAATTTCAAATCTTAATTATAGTAATTAATGTGGATTTCTTGATAATTATTCAATAATACCACGATTTATATGAGTGAGTTTGTATAGATTGTTTATAAAAGAAGAACCACTCAAATCGCATACATTTTCTAACATGTGTTAAAAGGTGAATGTTAAGTTTAAACAGACCCACTAAGTTTAAACATAAAGAATACCAATAGAGAACAAGAACAATTGTTAGTGTCAACGTGTACTACACTTGCATTTGCCATGCACATGATGATTTTGGACCAACTTGTGATAAAATAAGAATATTATATTATTCTTTATTTTACTATTTTTAGAAGTATAATTTTGGAAGTATTTGATTCATAATAAATATCTTCTTCGATTAGGACATTATTTAATTATCCAAGTTAAAATAGGAGAATATTTATTTGTGTCCTAATTCCTTTAGGAGTTACTTATATCACTTTCTATTATATTTGTCTTTATCCTAATAAGAGTTTGATTAGGATTTTTACAGGATTTTAAGGAGATTTCAATTAGGCATCCCAATATATATATAACGTTATGTTTACATAACATATATATATATATATATATATATATATATATATATATATATATATGTTTATTGGGTGAGTTTATTTCACGACATTATAGGAATAAAGAGAAGAGCTTCAACGCAAATAGGAATGCTTCATTGATTTGTTTTTATGAGTGTTTTATTCACGTATGAGAGGTTGTAATCGTACATGAACTTCTTATTAGGTCTGTCTGAATTAGTATACACTTGAGAGAACTTACGAGTTAAGTGTTTATGTAATTCAGTGTTAGACATCATGGTTATGATTTACTTAACAGTATGTTGTTAAGTTATCAGCAACAGAGAGTGAGTAGTGTCGCTAGAGTTTAAGATCTCAGAGAGATTTTGTTTTACAAAGTTAGGTCAGTGTGTGAGAGTGAGTCAGAACTGTAAACAATCCTAAAGATTATACAAACAAGAACTTAGTGAATTGCAACTCTAAAGCTATCTATGGATGTAGGTTTTATAACCAAACCACGTAAAATCCTCCTATGCCAATTTACTTTACAGTTTACTATTATATTACTTATAACTGCATACTTTCGAAAATTACAATTGGTATCACAATAGCTTCACTGATATACAAGTGAAGAAAAGATCACATTGTTTTGGAGGGATGGAGTTTATTCATAATGGAGGATTCAGAACACAACCATCTATTCTTGATGATGGTTATTATTCATATTGGACGGTAAGAATGATGATGTATATCAAATCTCTTGATGACAGGGCATGGACTAGTGTGCTTAAAGGATGGACACCGCTAACAAAGTTGAATGCTTTTGGAGATTCTGAACCCAAACCTAAGGAGGAATGGACTGATGAAGAATACCGACATTCAAGCTGGAACTCAAAGGCTCTTAATGTAATTTTTGCTGCAGTGGACTTAAATAATTTCGGACAGATTTCAAGGTGCAAAGTAGCCAAAGAAGCTTAGGACATACTTGAGGTAAAACATGAAGGTACTACATCTGTTAAAAGATCGACTGAATTCTCCATTTGAAAATTTGATGATGCATGAGGATGAGTCAATTTTTGAGTTTTACTCTAAGTTATGTCACATCACAAATTCTGCATACATGCTTGGCAAAACTTTCACTGATGCAGAAATTGTTAGCAAAACAATCAGATATGTTCTAGATAAATTTCAACCTAAAATTTTAGCTATTGAGGAAGTTAAAAACTGATGAAATGAGCCTTGATGAATTGATTGGCATTCTTCAAAACGTTTAAATTAATCAGAGTACTAGGAAGCAAAAGGGAAAAAGCATTGCATTCAATGTTAAAACTGAAAAATCCAATGATGAAATGATGAACTTGATGAAACTGATTCTAAATAGATTTCTTTTCTAACAAAAAATTATGTCAAGTTCATGGAAAAGAAGTTCAGGAAAAAGAAACAAGGAAAACCATCAAACTGAAATGAAGACAAGTTCAGGAAATTCAACAAAGAGAATGACAAGAAGAAATCGAAGTAGCTTGATAAGAAAGGACAGATTTAGTGTTATGAATATTTTGGTTATGGGCATATTCAATCTGAATGTGCTAATCTCAAAAAGAAGAACAAAGACTTGACAACTACCTAGAGTGATGAATGAGAATCTGATTCAGAAGATCAAGAATGCATGAGTAATTTTATTGCATTTACGCATCTGTAGCTAATAAAGGGAAAGCTGTTATGTCTGACATAACAAAACACTACAAAACCAATGTTGATCATTCAGAAACAAAAAAATGATCCTGAACACTATGAAGAGTTGCAATAAACTTACAATTGACTCTATAGTGAATGGCTGAGTCAGAAAGAAGAAATCAAAACTTTGAAGAATGAGATTGAAGTGCTAAAATGTGAAAAATCATGTGCTAAAAACTGTATCACAGAACTGGAGCTTGCTTTGATAGACAAAACAACATATATTAAGAAAATTACAACAGAACTGATTGAGAACAAAAGATGTGTTGATCAACTCAGAATTGGATCAACTAAACTTGATCAAGTCTTGAGTCTTGGAAGAAACAATTCTAACAAACAAGGATTGGGATATAAAGAAGGTAATGTTACATCCTCATTAACAACAATGTTTGTAAAAGCTTCAACATTAGGTAAAAATTTTGAACCTAACTCAATAAGGTCAAGTCCTAGTTCAAAAAGCAATGAAACATTTGTTTCTCCTCTAAGCTCTTTCAAATGCAGTCCTGAAAAAGTAAGAAAATTAATTCCAATTTGTTATTTTTGTGGTAATAAGGGACATATTAGACCTAGATGTTTTAAGTTGTTGAATCTTTTGCATAAAAGATCAAAACAGTTCAAACTGTAATCAAAGTCACAATTACAGTAGGTTAAGAAAGAAAAGACAGTCTGCAAAGTTGCACTTACTGCAACTTTTCTAAAAAAAGAAGTTGCACTTACTGCTCTTAAACATTCTTCTAACTATTTGTGGTATTTTGACAGTGGTTGTTCCAGGCATATGACTGGGAATAAACAGTTTTTTAAAAATTTTGAAGCATGCAGGGAAGGGAATGTCACTTATGGAGGTGGAGCAAAGAGTAAGTTCATTGGCAAAGGCACTTTGAATGTCAAAGGCCTACCAACTTCCAAAATGTCTTGCCGATCGAAGGTTTGAAAGCTAATCTGATTAGTATTAGTCAGATATGTGATGATAAGTTTATTGTTAATTTGACTCAAAACAAATGCATGGTCTTAGACAATTTTGGTCAATGCATTTTAGAAGGAAAGAGGTCTTCGGATAATTGTTCTTTGGTAAAAATTACATTTCAAGCTAAGATATCATATTTAAAATTGTGGCATCAAAAGTTAGGACACTTAAATTACAAAGACTTGGTTAAATTAACTAAGTTAGGTGCTGTAAAAGGAGTTCCTAAATTCACTGACAAATTTAATGAAATTTATGGACCATGTCAACTAGGAAAACAAATTAGAAGTACATACAAATCCATTCCACATCTTATTACATCCAAAATTCTTCATTTACTTCACATGGATCAAATAGGTCCTATGCAAATTGAAAGCATTATAGGTAAGAGATACATATTTTTTTGTGTGGATGACTTTTCTAGATATACTTGGGTTGATTTTATTAAAGAAAAATCTGACACTTTTGAAGCTTTCAGGAATCTTTGTGTTAAGCTTGAAAATGAGCAAAACAGGAACATTGGTAGGATAGTGAGAATAAGAAGTGATCATGGTAAGAAATTTGAAAATGTTAGCTCTGCTGACTTTTGCAAATATCATGGAATTGAACATGAATTTTCAGCTCCCAAAGCTCCTAAACAAAATGGAATTGTGGAAAGAAACAATAAAACTCTTCAAGAGATGGCTAGAGTGATGCTCAATAGCAAAAAGTTGACTAAAAGACTGTGGGCTAAAGCAATAAGCACTGCTTGTTACATTTCAAATAGAGTTTTTCTAAGACCTGGCACTAACCAGACACTTTATAAAATTCTGAAAGGTAGAAAACCCAATTTGAAATATTTTCATGTTTTTGGATACAGGTGTTACATCTTAAATGATAGAGAGCAGTTAGGCAAATTAGATATAAGAAATGATGAAAGAGGTTTTATGGGATATGCACAAGACAACAAAGCATTTTGAGTTTATAATCTTCGAACTGAGGTAGTCATGGAATCTGCAAACATAGTATTTGATGATCTAGATGATAATGCAAAATACTCACAAGAGAAAAGCATAACCAGCCTTACAGAATATAAAGAAAAATCAGATTTTGACAGCAATAATAATAAAGATGATTCAATTATGAAAGAGGAAATAACAGCTGTTACATCAGACACAACAATGACAACTAACAACTCAGATTTAAACAAAAACTCAATCAGAAATGAAGATGAAAGAAAAGATCCACCCACTTGGATATAGATGGCACATCCAACAAGCTCTATCATTGGAATACCAGATGGCGTTATGAAAACTAGGAGCAAGGTAAGGAATTGGGTAAGATTTGCATGTTATGTTTCATTAGCTGAACCCAAAAATGTGAAAGAAGCTTTAAAAGAAGATGTTTAGATTCAGGCAATGCAAGATGAACTTAATCAGTTTAAAAGGAATGAAGTATGGGAATTAATTCCTAGACCAGAAAATGCAAATGTCATTGGAACTAAATGGATATTCAAGAATAAAACTGATGAAAGTGGTCAAGTAGTAAGAAATAAGGCAAGGCTAGTAGCACAAGGTTACACACAAGTAGAAGGCATAGACTTTGATGAAACCTTTGCACCATTAGCTATACTTGAATCAATCAGATTACTACTTGCAATTACTTGTTTGCTTGATTTTAAGTTGTACCAAATGGATGTTAAAACAACATTTCTAAATAGCTATCTCAATGAAGCAGTTTTTATTGAATAGCCTAAAGGTTTTGAAGATCCTAAGCATCCTGATTCTATGTACAAATTGCGTAAAGCTTTGAATGGATTGAAACAAGCTCCTAGAGCTTGGTTTGAAAGGTTGACAAATTTTTTTATCAACAGAGGTTATAGAAGAGGCAGCAATGATAAGACTTTGTTTATCAAACATGCATCTAACTATTTTATTGTTGCTCAAATATATGTAGATGACATTATGTTTGGATCAACTAACAAAAGCAACACTAATGAGTTTGTTAAGTTGATACAGGAAGAGTTTGAGATGAGCATGGTAGGAGAAATAAATTTCTTTCTTGGATTGCAGGTTAAGATGATGGGATCTTCATATCTTAATCAAAATATGCTAAAAATCTTGTAAAGAAATTTGGGCTTGAGAATTCAAAACCAATGAAAATTCCTATCAGTACTAACGTGAAAATTCAAAAGACAATGTAGGAAAAGAGGTTGATGCAAGTTTGTATCGAAGCATCATTGGCAGTTTATTGTATCCCACAACAAGTAGATCAGACTTGTGCTTTAGTGTAGGACTTTGTGCAAGATCTCAAGCAAATCCCAAAAAGTCACATCTGGCACTAGCTAAAAGAATCATCAGGCATGTACATGGAACCCATGGTTATGGTATATGGTTTTCTAAAGATACAAATGATTATCTTATAGGGTTTAGTGATGCTGACTGAGCAGGAAATACAGATGACAGAAAAAACACATCGGGAGGATGTTTTTATCTTGGTACTAATTTAGTCTCTTGGCACAGCAAAAAGCAGAATCTATTTCTTTGTCTACTGCTGAAGCTGAATATATAGCAGCAGAAAGTTGTTGCACACAACTACTGTGGACGAAGCAAATGTTGAGTGATTATGATATTGAACAAAAACCTATAACTGTGTTTTGAGGCAATACTAGTGCTATAAATATTTTCAAAAATCCTGCTCAACATTCTAGAGCAAAACACATTGACATAAGATACCATTCTATAAGGGAACTTATAGGGTCTAAGGTGATACACATTGAATACATCTCCACTGATAAACAATTAGCTGACTTGTTTACTAAGGCATTGAATACAACAAGATTTGAGAATCTAAGAAAGGCCTTAGGCATCTAACAGTTATATGAATAAGCATTACTTGCTGTTATGTTAATTATAAAAATTGTGTGAATGACAAGATACTAGTTTAAAATGAAAAATATAGAGAGGGCTATCAATATATGATGTGTGAAAGCCATCACTGAGAATAACCTTAGGAATCTAAGAAATATGTTGATGTCAACCACTCAAATGAAAAGGGTTACCTTTATATTGTGTGAAAGCTATTGTATTTATAATCCAATGGGATTAATTCTTAATATGTCAAAATAATATTTTTGACATCCCAATCAATTGAAAAGATAAATGAAAACAGCTTTCATGTGAAGATAATAAACAACTCTAAAATATGCTTCCTTAGAATGATTCATATGATGTCCAGATATTATTGTTATGTTAAATTTAACTGTTTTCTATTATGTTGTTCATATCATACGATGCTCTTTGTGCCTATCTGAAATTTGACTTTTCTTGTGTGTCTATATGTCAAAATGCCATGTCAGCTTTATTGAATTGAGGGGGAGAAACTTCAGTGGCGGGAATCCTAACTCTATTAGAATTCCTTATTTTAATGGAAATCAAATTTTGAATTCTTATTCATTAATGATATTTATTAAGTTGTTTTGAAAAAGGATTTAAACTTAAATTTTGCAGGAAACGAAAATATATTAAAAATCAACCCCTCCCAAGTATATACAAAAAACAGTTAGGGCACTCTCTGTTCATACCATACTCAATCAACAGTTTCTCCACTCTCTCTTGCCTTGCTTCTCTCTGTTCTGAGATAATTTTGTAGTCTTAAAACCCTAACAATGGCAACATCTTCTCATTCTTTAAAGATCACCAGTTCCTCATCTTCCCAACACGACTCTGGTTGCAACAGTAGCGATAGTGCACAATCATCTCATTCACAACAACATCATGCAGAGATCCCAATTGATCCTGCAATGAGTGAACATGAGTTAATTCTTGTCAAGAGAATGAAAGAAAAGTGAAACCGAAGTTCAACAAATTCCTGTCAGCAGCCTTTAAGTAGAAATTCTTGAAGTATACATCGAAGAGGAAGTTACAGATTGAAAGGCCAGCAAAGCTAACCGACTTCAACAAATATGGTTTGAGTGAGCTTCTTGAGTCTATTTACTGGAATCGAACAGTAAATAACTTCCTACCCCCTATGAAGTCTTTAATTCAAGAGTTTTATGCAAATATCACTACTTCCATTGATGACTCAAAGAGCTATCATTATCACAAAGTGTATTGTGGAGGCAAGTTTGTGAAATTCTCATCGAATGTCATCAACACATTTTTTGATATACCAATAGGTAGTTTGCACTCTGTGGATGAAAAATTTGATATGTCAGTCGTGATTGGAATCCTAGAGATAGAATTGATCATCAATATCTTAAAAAGAAGTATAGAGTAGTGCATAAAATGGCTCAATTTGACTGGTTTCTCTCTTCACACTGAAACCAGGTCAGGGAAGATAGAGTAAAATTTCTGTTCTGCTTGGGCATCAATAGACCGATTAATCTAGATTTATGGATTTATCAGATGATTGTTCAGATTGCACCATATCAATCTGACTATCATTTACTTGTCTTTCCTTGTTTAATTCAAGGCATTTTAGCACAAAATGGTATTCCCATCAGCCCCAAAGAACACACTGAAATTTTATCCAAATCCATAACAAAAGGCTTTCTGCATCATTTGCATGATAAAACTAATCTGCCTGCACCTAAACCAAAACCAAGGAGAGTCCGCAAAAATGTAGTATATGAGCAGTCTGCTGAGCACATGCCAGAGACTGATGCACCAATGCCTAAGGTAGTTGAGCAAATGCCTGCAGAAGATCAAACTGAACAACCATTGTTGAGGCGGACATAACAACAGAGAAGAAGATGAAGAAAAGGAAATTCAAGAAGAAAGCAAAAGGAACTGAGTTGAAGGGAAAGAAGAAGGTTAAAGCGGTGAAGAAAACGTCTGACAAGAGGAAGAAGAAAATTAAATCAGCAGTCCTAGAATTGAGGGATAAGTCCTTGTCCAATGAACCAACACAAGAAGAACCCGAAATGACATTACCTTGACCACCTGCTGAGGCAGAGCCTGATATTTCACCAATCCCTGAAGCAGAGGAACATGTCTCTACATCACCACAGTCACCTCCACATGTTGTTGACCCAGGTATGGCAACCCAAGAGGGGGGGTGAATTGGGTTTTTATTTATCAAAACGGATTTAGAAAACTTTTCTTGAAAGATCAAAATTAGTTCACTTTTTCTTTGAAAATAAAGGTGAAGAAGATGAAATTAGAATTTATCAAAGATGCAATCAAAAGAATAATAATGATGAACAATCACAAGTGCAAGTAAATGTAAAGAGGAAAGGAATAGAGAGAGTGCAAACTCAATTTACGTGGTTCGGCAAACCTTGCCTACGTCCACGGGCTCCTAGCTCCACGAGCTAAGTTTTCCACTAAGTTGTAGAAATCTTTACAACTTGCTTGATGAACAACCTCACCAAGACTTTTTCTTCCAACCCTTGATAACACCACACCAAGAGTTCTTCTTGATGAACAACCTCACCAAGGCAACTTACACTTCAATGTGTATAAGAGACAGTGATAACACCACACCAAGAGTTCTTCTTGATGAATAACCTCACCAAGGTAACTTCCTTCAACTCTTGATAACACCACACCAAGAGTTCTTCTTGATGAACAACCTCACCAAGGCAACTTCCTTCAACTCTTGATAACACCACAATAAGAGTTCTCTCAAGGATAACTATTATCCTTTACAATAATATCTCACTCTCACCACAATACAAGAACAAAGATAATTTTTACAACAAAGTATAACTCTCTTCAAAGAGTAGATAAATAATATAAAAGCTCTCTAGACTTGATATTTCTCTTGCTTTTTGCTTGATAAAATGCTTCTCTTGCACTTGTTGAATGCATGGGAGAATGGCTCCTTTTATAGGCAAATGAGATGAACTTAATCAAGTGAGGACACCAACTCCAAATTTTCTGCCCACCATAAAAACCGTAATCTTGTCTTCCATTTTTGTCAATGTTCCGTTTGAAATTGGAAAATCTGCAAAACATAAAAGATTTTCACATTTGAATAATATTTCCAACACATCAATAATCAAGTCATTTGGATATCTGTAGCTCAAGATATGGCAAAAACACCATTCGGTGCTCATGTGACTTGATTTTTCTTTCTTGTGTCAGTCCACCAAATTGAATGATAATTCTGTCAGCCTTCCGTTTGAAATTTGAATTTCTTTAAAACATGAAAGATCTGCATATTTGAATTAGATTTCCAAAACATTAATAATCAAAGCATTTTACTATCTCTATCTTAAGATATGGCCAAAACACCATTTGGTGCTCATGTGAGTTGATTTTTCTTCTTTGTGTCAATCCACCGAATTGCATGTCAATTATGTCGGCCTTCTATTTGAAATTTGAATTTTTTCAAAACATATGAAATGTTTTTCATTAATTCATCTTTCCAATGCCGTAAGAATCAAGTCATTTTGATTTTTCTAGCTCAAGATATGTCTAAAGGAGTATTCGGTGCTCATGTCAGCTGCTTCCATTTGTCTTTCAACTTGCATGATAATTTGGACAACCTTGCACTTGCAATTTGAATTTCATTAGAACATATGAAATGTTATAAATTGAGTAAGCTTTCCAAAGGCATAAGAATCACATCATTTAGATATTTGTAGAGATATATATGACTAATTGATTGAACATTGCTCATGTGTCACATTCCTTGAGTCAATCCTTGTTCTTAAACTTTGGTGCCTTTAACATGTAGTCTTCTCCTTAGCTTCAACACTTCCTTTTAATAAGCCTCTTCTTGATTTTAAAATTATTTCAATGATCTTACTCTTGCACATAAATAAACATGTTAGTAAATCTCAATTAATCAATGTGTATTGTTATCATCAAAATTATCATGTAGCCTTAGGGCTAACAATATCTCCCTTTTTGATGATGACAAACCATTGATTGCTTTAAAATATAATCTAAAATCAAGAATGAAAATAAAATCAACAATAAGCAAAAAGAATGGCACTTGTTATGAATATAAGCAATCCAACTATTTCTCCCCATTTTGTTATCATCAAAAAAATGTAATCAAATTAACTACTCCCCCTAAATATATTCTCCCCCTTAACATATGTTATCATATTAAAGCAAAATTAAGACATATCCAACATGCCTAATTCTCTTCTAATTATGTTAAATCTATCTTGACTAAGGGGTTTAGTAAATATATCGGCTAATTATTTATCGGTGGGAATAAATTCTAAAGAAATATTACCTTTTTGCACATGATCTCTAATAAAATGATGTCTAATCTCTATATGCTTAGTCCTAGAGTGTTGTATTGGATTTTTTCAAATGTTGATGGCACTTGTATTGTCACATTTGATAGGAATATGATCAAATACCACACCATAATCTTTTAAAATTTGTTTCATCCAAAGAGATTGTGCACAACAACTTCCTACTGCAATATACTCGGCTTTTGCGGTTGATAAGGCAACAGAATTTTGTTTTCTACTAAACCATGAGACTAATGCATGTCCTAGAAAATGGCAAAGAGCCACTAGTGCTCTTTCTATCAAGAAGACTTCCAGCAAAGTCCGCATCTGAATAACTAATTAGATCAAAATTATCACACTTAGGATACCAAAGACCTAGATTTATGGTTCCAAGAAGATATCTAAATATCTTTTTGACAGCCTTAAGGTGAGATTCCTTTGGACAAGACTGAAATCTAGCACACATACACACACTAAACATAATATCAGGTCTACTAGCAGTTAACTACAAAAGAGAGCCAATCATACCTCGATATTTTGTTACCTCAACATCTTTTCCTTTCTCATCATTTTCAAGCTTGGTTAATGTACCCATAGGTGTGTTATATGTCCTTGAATTATCCATGCCAAACTTCTTGAGAAGATATCTTGTGTATTTAGCTTGATTAATGAAGATCCCATATATTGATTGCTTGATTTGAAGTCCAAGGAAGAAATTTAATTCTCCCATTAAGCTCATTTCAAATTCTTTTTGCATGCACTTGGAAAATTCCTCACACATAGAGACATTAGTAGCACCAAATATAATATCATCAACATAGATTTGAACAATTAATAAATCATCATTTTTTTGGTTTAACAAAAAGAGTAGTATCAACTTTTTTCATTTCGAAACCATTATCAATGAGAAATTTGATCAATCTATCATACCATGCTCTTGGTGCTTGTTTCAAGCCATAAAGTGCCTTTTTGAGTTTGAAAACATGGTTTGGAAAATCATGATTTTGAAAATCAAGAGGTTGCTCTACATATACTTCCTCCATAATGTAACCATTTAAAAATGCACTTTTGACATCCATTTGATATAATGTAAAATTTTTATAACATGCAAATGCACACAACATTCTAATTGATTCTAATATAGCAACCGGTGCAAAGGTTTTCTCATAATCAATACCTTCTTCTTGATTGTATCATTGAGCAACAAGTCTGGCTTTGTTTTTAATAATGGTGCCATTTTCATCTACTTTATTTCTAAAAATCCATTTAGTGCCAATAATAGAATGATTTTTAGGTCTAGGGACTAATTCCCAAACTTCATTTCTCTCAAACTCATTCAATTCTTCTTGCATAGCTAAAATCCAACTTTCGTCATTTTCGGCTTCTTTAAAAGATTTTAGTTCAAATTGAGAGACAAAAGCAAAATGATTACAAAAGTTCTTAAAAGAAGATCTAGTTTTCATACCTTGTGATGGTCACCAATAATGAGATCTTTAGGGTGAGCTTTTGCATACCTCCATTCCTTTTGTAATTCTTGGGAAGAATCATTTACTTCCTCAAGCTTTTCTTGTTGAAGTTGTAATTCATCTTGGCTCTTTTTCATCAAGTCTTGATTCCTTGATTTGCCTTTCTACCTCAACAATATCATCATCTAAATTCTTTGAAGAAATAACATTAGTTTCATCAAATTCAACATGCGTAGATTCTTCAATAGTAAGAGTCTTGTTATTAAAAACTCTATATGCTTTACTATGGTTGGAGTAGCCAACAAAAATTCCAACATCGGCTTTTGCATCAAATTTTCCAAGGTTATCCTTGGTGTTTAAAATAAAACATTTACATCCAAAAACTTTAAAAAATCCAATGTTGGGTTTTCTTCCTTTCCAAAGTTCATAAGGAGTTTTCTTATTAAAGCTCTAATATGGACTCTATTGATTATAAAGCATGCGGTATTAACGGCTTCGGCCCAAAAATATTTTGGCAAATTATTTTCAAGTAACATGGTCCTAGCCATTTCTTGGATAGTCCTATTTTTCCTTTCAACAACACCATTTTGTTGTGGAGTTCTAGGTGAGAAAAAATTATGCTCAAAACCATTTTCATCACAAAGATTTTCAAATGCAACATTGTCTACTTCACCACCATGATCACTCCTAATGAACACAATAGAATACCCTTTTTGATTTTGGACTCTTTTTACAAATTTTGAAAAAGCTTGTATGGCCTCATTTTTAGTTTTCAAGAATAATACCCAAGTGAATCTTGAATAATCATCCACAATAACAAAAACATAATACTTTTCACCAAGGCTTTGAGTTCTTGATGGTCCAAATAAATCCAAATAAAGTAATTGTAGAGGTTTATTTGTTGAAATAAATTTCTTATGTTTAAAAGAAGTTCTCACTTGTTTTCCAAATTGACAAGCATCACAAATCTTATCTTTTTCAAATTTTATTTTTGGAAGACCATTAACTAAATCATTTTTATAAATTTTTGAAATTGTGTCCATGCTAGCATGACCTAACCTTCTATGCCATAACCAAGCATCATGATTAACAATGAAACAATTTTCTACGTGATCATTAACATCAATATCAATTGTATAAATATTACCACATCTATTACCAACAAATAATGTCTTATTGTTACTAACATCCTTAATCACACATCTATTAGGCTCAAAAGTAACAAAATATCCCTTATCACACAATTGACTAATGTTAATCAAATCATGTTTTAAACCATGAACAAGCAAAACATCTTTAATAATAGGTGAAGAAGGGTTACCAATATCACCATGTCCGATTACCCTTCCTTTGGCATTATCACCGAAGGTCACATATCCTCCTTTCTTCATGATTAATCTTGAGAACTTGGAGGCATCTCCGGTCATATGCCTTGAGCATCCACTATCTAAGTACCACTTGTGTTTGCCACTCCTTTGTCTCTACAATCAACATTCAAGGAGTAACTTTTTGGTACCCAAAAGTTCTTGGGTCCTTGGGGGTTAGTTTTGGTACTTTTTGGAACCCATATTTGTTTCAAATTAGTATTTCTCTTAATATAGCAAGAATGCACTTTGTGTCCTTTTCTTCCACAATAAGTACATGAATGATTAGGATTATTTCTAGAGGATGCATGAGCAAAATAATTTTTAAAATACTTTTGATTTTTATGAGTTTTATATCCTAAACCTCTTTTATCAAAAACACACCTTTGGTTTTGTAACACAGAATTCAAATTTTTTTGTGCTTTTTGTAAAACTATCAACAATATTTCTTAAGTCATTATTTTCCTTTTTCAAAATAGCATTTTGTTTCTCCAATTTATCAAAATCTTTTTGTTTTAAAATGTCATTTTCAGTTTTTAATAAATGTATTTGACTTTCCAAACTTTCAAAATCTTTTTGCTTTAAAATTTCATTTTCATTTTCTAAAGCTTCATTTATTTCTACCACCTTTTCTAATTGAGATAACATGATTTTTGACTTCTTTTTGAAAGCATTAATTTTTGAATATTGCTTATCAACTTGCACTTGTAAATTTTGGAATGCTTCAAGTAATTCATCATATGAAAGTTTAGGATCATAGTTTTGAATACTTACCTCATCTTCACTTAAAACCATAAAGCACATGTTTGCCACTTCGCAATCTTCTTCTTCGGTGGAGCTAGCTTCACTATCATCCCAATTTGTGGCTTTCATTGCTTTGGATTTCCTGTTTTGACTCTTGAAGTAAGGACAATCCATCTTTACATGTCCCGGTTTCTTGCACTCATAGCAAATGACTTGATCATTTTTCTTATCTTGCTTTGAGCTTTGCCCTTTGTACTCCCTTCTAGAATTCTTCTTGAATCCTTGGTTTCTTCTAATCATCCTTTTTAGCTTTCTTGTGATGAATGCAAGATCTTCATCATCTCCTTCATCGTCGGACTCATCATCTTCTTTTGTTGAAGATTTGAAAGCGATATTTTTCTTTTTCTTGAAATCTTCTTCATTCTCCTTCAAGGTAATTTCATGAGTCATGAGAGAACCCATAAGTTCTTCTAATGGTAGTTTGGTGAGGTCCTTTGCTTCTTGAATTGCCGTCACCTTTGGCTCCCAAGATTTTGGTAGACATCTAAGAATCTTCCTCACCATTTCAACATTAGAATAAGATTTACCAAGAGATTTCAAACTATTAATAATATCCGTAAATCTAGTAAACAGTTCAGAAATTGATTCATCCGATTTCATCTTAAAAAGCTCATAACTATGAACTAGCATACTAATTTTGGATTCTTTAACTTGACTAGTTCCTTCATGAGTTACTTCAAGTGTGTGCCATATTTCTTGTGCCGTAGAACAAGTAGATATTCTATTAAACTCATTTCTATCTAGAGCACAATATAACACATTCATAGCTTTAGCATTCAAACTCAATTTCTTTTTATCATCTTCACTAAACCCTTTAGGTTCTTTAAGCATGCTTTCTCCATTTTCAATTTTGGTAGGAACAAAAGGTCCTTCCAAAACAATAGACCACAAATCATAATCAAAAGATTTCAAGAAAATACTCATTCTAGTTTTCCAATAAGAGTAATCACTTCCATTAAAAAATGGAGGTCTAGAGATAGAAAGCCCCTCAACATATGAAGTTGAATTAAAAGTTGCCATAGCTCAAAATCGGTTAAGATTTAAAAAAAATGAGCAACCTTGCTCTGATACCACTTGTTGACCCACGTATGGCAACCCAAGAGGGGGGGTGAATTGGTTTTTTATTTATCAAAACGGATTTAGAAAACTTTTCTTGAAAGATCAAAATTAGTTCACTCTTTCTTTGAAAATAAAGGTGAAGAAGATGAAATTAGAATTTATCAAAGATGCAATCAAAAGAATAATAATGATGAACAATCACAGTGCAAGTAAATGTAAAGAGGAAAGGGATAGAGAGAGTGCAAACTCAATTTACGTGGTTCGGCAAACCTTGCCTACGTCCACGGGCTCCTAGCTCCACGAGCTAAGCTTTCCACTAAGTTGTAGAAATCTTTACACCTTGCTTGATGAACAACCTCACCAAGATTTATCTTCCACTCTTGATAAACACCACACCAAGATTTTCTTCTTGATGAACAACCTCACCAACCAACTTCCTTTCAACTCTTTGATACACCACACCGAAGAGTTCTTCTCCGTTCTTTCTCTTTCTTCCTTCTTTGAGATGAACAACCTGCTCACCAAGGCACTTCCTTTCAACCCTGAACTTTTTGATAACACCACAACACAAACCAAACAACACGAAGACCCACCCACACCAAGAGGTTCCCTGCTTTTCCTTTTTCTCATTCTTGATGAACACCTCAAACACCCCTCCACAACTCAACCAAGGGCAAAACTTCCTTCACCTTCCTTTGATAACACAACAACAAGAGTGTTCTCTCAGATAAACTATTTCCGTTAACAAGAATATCTCACTGAGTCTCAACCCACCACAATACAAGAACAAGGATAATTTTTACAACAAAAGTACAACTCTCTTCAAAGAGTAGATAAAGAATATAAAAGCTCTCTAGACTTGATATTTCTCTTGTTTTTTGCTTGATATATGCTTCTCTTGCTCTTGTTGAATGCATGGGAGAATGGCTCCTTTTATAGGCAAATGAGATGAACTTAATCAAGTGAAGACACCATCTCCAAATTTTCTGCCCACCATAAAAACCGTAATTTTGTCTGCCATTTTTGTCAATGTTCCGTTTGAAATTTGAAAATCTGTAAAACATAAAAGATCTGCACATTTGAATAAGCTTTCCAACGCATCAAGAACCAAGTCATTTGGATATCTGTAGCTCAAGATATGGCCAAAACACCATTCGGTGCTCATGTGACTTGATTTTTCTTCCTTGTGTCAGTCCACCAAATTGAATGATAATTCTGTCAGCCTTCCGTTTGAAATTTGAATTTCTTCAAAACATAAAAGATCTTCATATTTGAATAAGCTTTCCAAAACATTAAGAATCAAAGAATTTGGATATCTCTATCTTAAGATATGGCCAAAACACCATTCGGTGCTCATGTGAGTTGATTTTTCTTCTTTGTGTCAGTCCACCGAATTGCATGTCAATTATGCCGGCCTTCTGTTTGAAATTTGAATTTTTTTAAAACATATGAAATGTTCTTCATTAAGTCATCTTTCCAATGCCAAAGAATCAAGTCATTTTGATTTTTCTAGCTCAAGATATGTCCAAAGGAGTATTCGGTGCTCATGTCAGCTGCTTCCATTTGTCTTTCAACTTGCATGATGATTTGGACAACCTTGCACTTGAAATTTGAATTTCATTAAAACATATGAAATGTTATAAATTGAGTAAGCTTTCCAAAGGCTCAAGAATCACGTCATTTGGATATTTGTAGAGATATATATGACCAATTGATTGAACATTGCTCATGTGTCACATTCCTTGAGTCAATCCTTGTTCTTAAACTTTGGTGCCTTTAACATGTAGTCTTCTCCTTAGCTTCAACACTTCATTTTAATAAGCCTCTTCTTGATTTTAAAATTATTTCAATGATCTTACTCTTGCACATAAATAAACATGTTAGTAAATCTCAATTAATCAATGTGTATTGTTATCATCAAAATTATCATGTAGCCTTAGGGCTAACAATTGTCACTTGATCACTTGCATTTCATTCGTAATGAAATTGGATGTTATAAAACCCTCTGCTTTACGGAGGAATGATTGATTGTCAACTTTCATTCAGGGAATTGAGAAGTTTAAAAAGGCTGCTTAGGATGTTGGTGTGGATTTGCTTGTGTAGACCAGACATCAAAGGGGCTTTTTGGCTAGATCTCTTGTTTATATGGTATGTTGTTTATTTATGTTGGGAGAAATATATATATAAGTTTGTAATGCCAAATTCAACAGTCTTTATCTATGAACTCAAATATTTTTTTTCTTGGTCATGTTGTATTGACAAGTTTATAATGATAAGTTAGAATATGTTTGAACATGGCAGAGTAGAAGTTGATGATTAATTAGGTACTCAACAATTTTTTATCATATCCATATGTTCTCTCGGTGCTATAACTGTGTCAACCTTCTATTATTCACATAAAGTGCTCTAAAAACTATCTTAATGAAAAAAAAAACGTACAGTTTATGAGCCTGTTATACCCATAATTCAAGTTTGTGTTCAACTTGTTTTGGCTAAGAACTTTTGATGCCATTCCATGATGACCATGCATCAAGTTGTGTTGTGTGATATGGTTCCATTGCATCGCATCATATTCTTGTCACAATGTGAGTTTTTTTTGTTTGTTTGTGTTAAAACATCTTGCAGACTTTGGTAGTTCGTGGTCAAAACATTTACGAGAGTTTGGTAGTCAAGTTGGAGATGCCAAAAGATATGGAAATGGATACCTAACTCTCTTATGTACTGATTATGTGATTTATCGGGTTATACTACGATACATACGTTGCATTCCAGGCACCTGCATTTAATATTAGGCTTCGGTTTGAGCAACTTTGAATTACATCACTTCCATTCTGAGCAAAGAGTTCACATCATGAATTTACTTGATGAGGGAAGATCCCATATCAAGTCAATTGTTGATGTGATTGATGAAAAGATTCAGCAATTTGATGTGGGCAGAGGACAGAATAGGGAGACTTATCTGAGAGATGAAAAGTTACATGAATTTGAATGTTGAGATGTACATATAAGTACTGATAACAATACCAGCTTAGCTTCTAAGGTTTGTTCACTAGCGGCTTCAGCTATAAACTTAATCGTTTGCTTTGCTCTCTATGTCAATATGACACATAGCAATCTTCCATTTTGTATGTAACCATTTAACTTTACTCTAAGGGCTGCTTGTTTATTTCCAAAAATTAATCTCTAATAGCTAGTATGATTAAGTTAATGATACAATTGCTGGCTGGGAGATGCTATTGGCTTTTTTAAACTTCTCACTCCTTTTGTCCTTTTGCTTTACGGATCTAAATTTTATTCAATTTATTACCTTATCTGTTGCAGAGAAATGGTCATGTGTCATCTGATGTTGTAGCTGATAGAAAGGGTGACACCTCTGAAGCCCTCTCACTGGCTTTGCAAGAGAAGGTTTTCTGTACTTATAATTATCCACTCTATTTGGATTTACTTATAATCCTACCGTTTTATCTGTTTTACTTGAGGATACTATATGTGCAAGTGGTATCTTGTAGTATATACTACTATTTTTTCATGCTATGGTTTCTTTGCCAGGTTGCTGCATTATTGCTCTTATCACAGCAGGAAGAAAGACATCTACTGGAAAGAACGTTGGAGACATCACTTTCATTTTTTTGTATGCTGCACTTTTGCTCCTAGTCTAATTTCTAATTCTCTATATTGACAAAAGATAACCTCTTCAAGATGGAAATCTCACGTGTTATTGTCTTCTTATGTACTTTAGAATCTCATCAGTAGCTTTTCAAAAGAACAGTCATTTTATTAACTAGATATATCAAATTTGAAGGATAACCATAATTTTGATTGCTCTTAGTGTCTGGATTAGAACTATGTCAATTAATAGTCAAAAGCCTGTTATATTATACAAGCTTTTTCATTTTCATATGATATGTCTTGCAGTGTAGATAGGAAGTACTTGTTGCTTCTCAGTTCAAGATAATGACTAGTTAAAATTAAATAACAAACTATTTTAGTAACCACGGTAGTAAGGGTAACTGAATTCTAAAGTTTTACTGCATGTGCAAGTATTTCCCAAAACCAAGAGCAATTCTTGGCTAGAGCTTTACGTACATCTTGTTTGGAAAGTAATTCTGTTCCTCTCTTAGCTTGTGAAAAAGGTTTCCTTATATTTCTGCTCTGCCTGCTTTGCTATGCTTGACCTCTTTTTGGAATTATTTTTAAGATGTGATTTGATCTGTTTAAAACACAATGACAAAAGGTTTCTGATAAAAGTTAATGTTCAGAATCAACTTTTTCTGTAGAGATGGTGGAGTTGTAGAATAATTTTGGTCATTACTTAAGTTCACATTTGACTGAGTTTTCTCTGCATATTTGTTTTCATTATAGTATGTTTTGTTGGCTTTAGTAGCAAATATACTGTTGCTTAAGTACGCTTACACATGTTTCTGGTCTGTGCAGATATATCTTTAAGTGCTAGAAACATCTTGGAAGATCCTGAGCTTAAAAATGCTGTAAAAGCATTCAGGTGAGCTAGTGATTCAGAGGATTTAACTCCTAATGCTAATTATGGCTTTGAAATTGAACTAGTTTGACTTGAATAACCAACAATTTGTACTTGTTCGTTCAATCTGTAAGTTTTTATGCACTATCTCATCTTCTTAGGAACACGCTGATCGATGAATCTTATATTTTGCTTTTTTCACATTTAAACTATGCCTATCTTTAACTAATAATGCTTCAATGGCCATTAACTATGCAGTTGATTGCCGTAGAAATTGAAGAGTACATAAAGCTACTCCAGTTATATGAGCTTTTTCACATTTAAAATCTTGTTTATCAAAAGAAGAAAACTTACATATTTTGAATCTTGTGCTCTGACTAATTTATTTAATGTTGATTTCTCTCATTCAAAACTTCACAAATTTTGGCCACGGGTTTGCCATCTTCTCTCCGCTGTTATATTTGCTTTCTATGATCACCTGATCTTTCTTTCTTGCAGGTTCAGACAGATTATTTATCAGCACTTAGTGGCAGTTCAACACCTTTATCATCTTCCCATAACAGTGGATCTACCAGGCCTCCACTTCCTCCAACACTAGCTCCATTTTCATCTAGCCCTTATAATTTATCATCTTTGGAAACTTCAATTTCAATGTCCATATACAATCAGACAAATGTTGGAACAACTAAGCTTCCCCAGGCCCAGATAGATAGTGTTTCTGCATCAGCCGCTGGACTAGCAACTTATCCACCACCTCCCCTCATGCCACCCTTTAGTCTTCAATAGGCCAGCATCAATCCCTATAACTCTTTATGGAAGCACACCAACTCAGCAGCAAGGCGAAAACCAACCAAATATTATGCAGAATCTCTCTATTTCTCAGCCTTCCATTCAGTCAATGCATTCCCTTGCTCAATTGCAGCTTTTGCAGCCACCAGAGGTTCCACGTCCTCAGCAACCACCTCAGCATCTTAGACCACCAATGCAAGCTTCACAACAGTTGGAACAAGGCATGTCTCTGCAGAGCCCTGTGCAAATGCAAGTCCATCAACTACAAGTGTTATAGCCACCACAAGTTTCTCCAGTTCATACTTGTTATCAATCCCAACAGCAAGACTTTTCACCAGCACAGCAGCAACTGCAAGTTGAACGTGCTCCATCTCAAGTTCTACATCCCCAAGGGGATTTTGCAACCCGGCAGCAACAAGATTCAGGATTGTCATTACATGAGTATTTCAAGTCCCTAGAAGCTATTCAGGTATTTTTTCCCCATCAACTATTGCTAAAGATTTCATAAATTCATTTTTTCTTCTTTATTTAATTTGTTGAATATTTTTTGTAGACTTTACGTGTACTCTTCCTGATTGTTTTGTCATGGTTTTTTTTTTTCCATTGCAGTCTTTGCTGAGTGGCCGAGATAAACTTTGCCAGCTTCTTTTGGAGCAGCATCCAAAATTAATGTAGATGCTTCAGGTTTCGATTACTTAAGAGAGTTTTTTTTTTTAATTTTCCAGATCTTTCCCTTCTTTCAAAGGGATTGGATATATTGCTGATAGGCATAAAAATAGAGCCAAGAGAGATGATGGAACATGAAACACTACACAGGATTTCATTTCATTTCTCTGATTTTGGTTTTTTTTTTTTTTGTTTGCTGTGCTGATGTTTTATAAATCTGAAAATTCACTGTTGAAAATGTTAGGGCTTAGAGCAATTGCAACTGGATGTATGGAACTGCCTAAATTTAGGGATAATTTTACAGAGTCTGATCTTTAAAAATATTTATGGAAATGTTTAGTTGAAAGTATATTTTCTCTTGTTATTTTATTAGCATCTCTATTTTCATTTTTTCTTCTTCTTAAGTTCTAGCATGGGTCACAAGTTTGAGTTATTGATTTTTATGCTCAAGGAAAATGTTCATCTGGATGTAATTTTAAATTATTTATTTATTTCCCGAAATTCCAGTTCTTGCGTATCAGTCGTTTTGTAATGCTCAAAGAAAAATTAGGTTTTCATTTTGTCATACTTGACAGTGTCGAAACGGTCAAGTATTAAAGTAATAATATTTGACTGTCAAATAGCTCACATACTTGACGGTCAAAAGCAATCAATGTTTCGTAAAGAGTCAAATATTAGCCAAAATATTTGTCATACTTGACAGTATCGAAAGGGTCAAGTATTAAAGTAATAATATTTGTCTGTCAAAAAGAGTCAAATATTTCTATGCTCACATACTTGACGGTCAAAAGCAATCAAATATGAAAAAAATTTCGTAAAACTTGACTCTGCACAATACTTGACGGTTATAAGCAGTCAAATTTTGAAAAATTCGACTGTTAGGTTCATAATATTTGACGGTTACTGTCAAATATTATTAACAAAAATTTTAAAATTTTGACCATTACTTTGTCATATTTGACGATTAATGTCAAATATTTCTTCAATAAACCGTCAAATAAGGCCTAAAATTTGAATCCAAAGGTATACAAACTTGACTGTTTTGTAAGAGTCAAATAATGCTATAGTGAATATTTGACCGTTTGACCAACGGTCAACTATTATCATATTTGACGGTGACATATATGACACGTAAAAACCGTCAAATATTATCATATTTGACGGCTAAAAACAGTCAAATATTTACTTTTTTCTTGTAGTATGCAGAAACTTTATGGGTTATTCCATATTTCTTAATTAGAGTTTCAAGTGGTTTGTTACAAAAATGTGTACCTCCATCACTAATAATGGCTCGAGGACTTCTAAATCTATACAAGATATTCTCTTTCAAGAATTTGATAATTGTTTTGTGATCATTATTTTGACATTGAATTGCCTCGACCCATTTTGAAATATAGTCTACGGCAACAAGAATGTACATAAAACCAAATGATGGTGTGAAAAGTCCCATAAAATCAATACCATAACAGTCAAAAATTTCAACAACATGAATGAGATTCAAAGGTATCATATTTTGTTTTGAAATGGAAACCAATTTTGGACAATTTTCACAAGTTTTACAAAATGCATGTGCATATTTAAATAAGGTGGGCCAATAAAATTCACATTACAAGATTTTAGTAGCTATTTTTTTATATGAAAAGTGTCCTCCACATGCTTCGGAATGACAAAAATTAATGACACTACTTACCTCATTGTCGAGTATGTATCTTCTAATTGTTTGGTCGGAATAATATTTGAACAGATATGGATTATCCCAAAAAAAAAAAATTTCACCTTGGACAAAAACTTCCTTTTGTCTTGAGCACTCCAATGAGGTGGCATTTCTCCTGTTACAAGAAAATTTACAATGTTAGCAAACCATGGTACTCCAATAACGGGGAATAAAAATTCATCAAGAAAATAGTTATTGATACGTGAAGTCTTAAATGATGCCTCTGTCGTTAATCTTGACAGATGATTTGCAACGACATTTTCGGCTCCCTTCTTATCCTTTATTGTGATGTTGAATTCTAAGAGCAATAAGATCCCATGTATCAATCTAGGTTTTGCATCCCGTTTAGACATTAAATGTCTCACAGTTGCATGGTCAATATAAACAATAGTTGGAGAACCAATTAAATAAGATCGAAATTGTCCAATGCAAATACTACTACAATTAGTTCTGTTTTAGTTGTAGTGTAATTCATTTGTGCATTGTTTAAAGTTCTACTTGCGTAGTATATTACATAAGGCTTACCTTCTCTTCTTTGTCCTAAGATAGCACCAACTGCATAATCGCTTGCATTACACATCAATTCAAAAGGTAAGGACCAATCAAGATATTGCATAATTGGACTCAATGTTAAAAGTCCAATGAATTTATCCAAAGCATTTTGACATTCTTGAGTCCATTCAAAAGAAATGTCTTTTGATAATATGTTACAAAGAGGTTTAGATATAGCACTAAAATTTCTTCTAAACCTCCTATAAAATCTAGCATGCCCTAAGAATGAATGGACCTCTTTGACTGTTTTTGGTGGAGGCAAATGGGAATTAAGTCCACTTTTGCTTTCTCCACTTCAATTTCCTTGGAAGACAACACATGACCTACGACAATTCTTAAGGTAACCATATAATGACATTTTTTTTTTGAATTCAAAACAAGACCTTTTTAAGACTTTTTCTAAGTTTTCAAGACAATTATTGAAAGAATTTCCAAAGACAGTTAAATCATCGATGAAAACTTTGAAACAATGCTCAACCATATCACTGAAAATGCTTAACATGCATCTTTGAAAAGCGGTTGGAGGATTACAAAGTCCAAAAGGCATCCTTCTAAATGCAAAAGTGCCAAAGGGGGCATGTGAATGTGGTCTTTTCTTGGTCTTCAAGTGCAATGGGAATTTGGTAATAGCCTGAATAGCCATCAAGAAAGTAGTAGTAAGAATGTCCTGCCACTCTGTTTAAAATTTGGTCAAGGAATGGTAAGGGAAAATGGTATTATCTAGTGAAAGCATTTAATTTTCTATAGTCAATGCACTCCCTCCAATTAGATGAGATTCGAGTTGGCAATGATTCACCTTTTTCATTTTTTACTACTGTAATGCCAAATTTCTTAGGTACTACTTGTGCAAGGCTTACCCACTTACTATCCAAAATAGGGTTGATAATTCCCATATCAAGTAGTTTAGGAACTTCAGCCCTAATTACCTCTTTCATATGAGGATTTAATCTCCTCTGAGGTCGTTGGGATGTTTTGACGTTTTCTTCTAAATATATTCTATATATACAAATCAAAGGGTTAGTGCCTTTATTGTCTTTTAAGGTTCACCCAATTGCATTTTTATGCTTTTTAAGTGCTTCTATCAACTTGTCTTGTTACTTGCTTGTGAGGGATGAAGAAGTTACCATTGGATACATATCATTCTCCCTAAGATATGTGTATTTTGATCCTTCATATAAAGGTTTCAGTTCTAACTTGGGAGCTTCCTCTTCCTTGCTTTCATTTATTTGTCCCAATTCTTTGAATTGTTGTTTTGAGCCTTTGTTTTCTATCACTTGTGCATAATCCAGTAAAGAACATATATAAGAAAGATCATGCTCTAGTTGCATGCTTGATTCTAATGAATTGACTAAACAGGTTTCCAAAGGTTCAGAAAAACTCCCTTTTTGGATGTGGCCTTCCACAATAGGTTCAATCATGTTATCATTCTCAAATTCATCATTTTTTTCATCGGTTGTTTACACATATTAAAAATGTTAAGTTCCAATGTCATGTTCCTGAATGATAACTTCATGACTCTATTCCTACAATTAATCAAAGCATTAGAGGTAGCTAAAAATGGACGCCCTAAAATGACAAGAATTGAATTATATACTTCCACTGGTTATGTATCCAAGACGATAATATCTACTGGGTAAATGAATTTATCGACTTGAACTAACGTATCTTCTACTACTCCTTTTGGTACATTAATTGATCTATCATTAAGCAAAAGAGTCACAGAAGCCAGCTTTATGTCACGAGCTTAGAGGTTTGCGCAGCTGCTCATGCGGCACTTAGGCAACTTGACTCCGAAAGTTGCTAAGTAAGTCTTGATGCTAGTCTTCTCGCTCAAGAAGAAGAGAGGATCGTTGAGCCGAAGAGCCTGTAGGCAAAGAAGAGAAGAGATGGAGACAAGAAAAAAGAGCTTTGTATTAAAGTAGAGAGCTTTACAATACTTGAATGCTAGAATGTTTGTGGATTCTTGTGGATACTTGTGGATGATTTACAAATGAGCTTGGAAGGGTTTATATAGGAACCACCTCTCAAATGAATGGCCTAGATCTAATGCATCTAATGGTCCTAATTCATCCTTATCTACAACTTTACGTAAATAGATAAGTACAAAGGAATATTCAAATAATATCCTATCTTGCTAGAGTATTCTAGAAGACGGGCTTGGGCTTGCAACTTTCTAGAAGCCAGGGCAAGTCCTTACACATAAATGGGCTATTCTAGCAAGTAAATTGGGCGGGTCGTTACATCCTCCCCCACCTAATTTCGTGACGTCCTCGGCACGCTCTCGTCCTTGTAGCATTGGATGTGCTCGCTAAATTGCCACAAGGTGTCTTCACATTCCCAACTTGCCTCACTATCCAGATGGTTTTTCCATCTTACCAAGTATTCGGTGTATGGTAGAACTCCCCTCCTTCGTATTGCTCGATCCACAAGGATGTATTACACGTCCTTGTCGAATGAGGTGACTACGGCTGTGGGTGCTCCCTTGGACTCGCTTTTGCTTGGATCTTCCTTGTCCTCATGATAGGGCTTGAGGAAGCTGACATGGAAGACCGGATGGATCTTGAGGTTGGGTTGTAATCGAACCTTGTAGGAGACTTCACCCACTCGCTTGAGAATTGGGAAGGGACCTTCATATTTTCGCACCAACCCCTTGTGCACTTTACGAAGTGATTTGAATTGTTGGGGTAGGAGCTTGACAAGTACTAAGTCCCCTTCTTGGAATGTGAGGTGTCGTCTCTTGGTGTCCGTCCACTTCTTCCTCCGTTGGGCGGCCTTGTCCAAGCATGCTCTTGTAGTATCGGCTTGCTCGTGCCATACCTTTGCAAGCTTGTAGGCCGCTGAACTCTTCCCCTCACTTGCCAAGTTCAATGAGGTTTTGTTGGCTATGGGGTTGTGCTCTAGGCCTTGTTTGATGCCGTCGATGAGCACATTTTGTGGATGACTCATGCTCGAAGTGACGAGTTTCGCCTTGCGACTTGGTGCGTTGGCAACAACATTTGCCTTGCCTGTTTTGTACTCGAGCGAGTCTTGGAGTTGTTTATCTAACTCCACAAGTTTGGGTGGTGCCATGCAACAAGGCACCATGGTTGGAGGGTTGGCATTGAGCTTCAACTAGATTTGATGGTTGACTTCCCGTCGTGAAGGCAACTTCTTTGGGAACTCTCGAGGCTTCACATCCTTATATTTCTCAAGGATGGCCCAAATTTTGCTTGGCATTGGGTTCTCAATAATGGCAACATCCTCACCAATGTTTTGTTCTCGAACGGTGGCAAGGAAGCTTGGATCCATCTTCGTTCCCCATTTGAGTTGTAGTGCGGAGAAGTTTTGCCTTCAACTTTTGCTACACGTTCCACCTTGATCATGCATGCATGACTCCTATCGAGAATGTTGAGGGAGTTAGAAGATGGTATGGGGAAGGCATGAACTTGGTCGAAGAATTCCATTCCAAGCACTACTTGAAAGTCATCCATGGGGACAATGGAGAAATCGAGCTTACCGTTCCATGTGCCAAGTTGTACCGAGTGATAAACACTTAAATATGCATGTTTAATAAGAGTTTAGTTCATCATATTGCATTAATAGTGTCATTAAATTCCTCAACTTAAGCATATTTGTAGCATTTGCATCTTTGGAATTAATTCCTCTTAATTTTGGTTTTGTTACAGGTTCGGTAAAATGAGAATAACTCTCTATTTATAGATCAGAATGGTGCAATTCTTAATGTTTTGGAAAGCTGATTCAATTGTCTACAACATTACATTTCACAAGCATAATCAAATTCGGGCTCTTAATAGACCAAAATTGGGCTTGAAGTGCACCCATCTACAGTCTCGGCCCAGTCTGACCAGGCCTCAGTATTTGGACCGTATCTCTCAAAATACGTATCCAAATTATGAAAATCAATATGTTCTAGAAAGCTGAGAGAAATATCTACAACTTTCATGAAGACATGTGATTAAAATTCACAACATTTCGATGTCAAAATTGATGGTCAAATTCGGTGCCTAATGATCCCAATTGTCAAAGATATTTACAACTAATATTTGACAATTATGCCCTTGTAATTTGACAAGTTTGCCCCTGGATGTATCTATAAATAGAGGTGCCTTGTGACCCATTAGGGCATCTTGGCCTTGGCTGGAACATTTTGGCTTTGGCTAGGATCTTGTATTGTGTTTTGTGTGTTTATGTTATTAATGAATTTCCTTTTCCTTACATTTTATTTTCTTTCTATTATAATGTTCTTCTAATTTCTCTTTTGCTAAGGTGAAAGGGTGAAACCCTTGATATGAGAATAAGGATTCTCTAACCCTTAATATGTGCTTAATAATCTTAATCTTATAATGTTTATTCAATATGATTTATATTTAATTTCTTAATCAATCTTGACACCACTCGTAAAGTGGAGGTCTTGATCCATTGTCGATAATCCTTGGCACATCAAATGCTTGGATCCTTTCTAGATGATGTATGGTTCTTCCTTACCGACACGAATCTAGTTAGGAACCTTGATTTGTTGTAGACATATGGTGATTGGCACATTGGATGCTTGAACCCATTTACAAGAAGTGGTATAAATATTGGTAATGAAACAAATATAATTCATATAACTAAAATGGGTTAATTATCCTTATTTGAAATATCAAGGGCGGATCCCCTAACCTTAGCTTTCATTATTATTGTGTTAATTCCTTTTACTTGCGCATTTTAATTATTCTCATCCATTGTTGATATTATCTTGTCATATCTTTGAATCATCATATCGTATTTGCTTAGCTTATAATTTGAGCGCTAAAATCTCCTTCCTCGTGGATCAACCCCGGTCTCACTGGGTTTTATTACTTCGACACTCCTATACTTGGGAGACAATCCTTTTTCGGATGTGTCAAGTTTTTGGCGTCGTTGCCGGGGAAGGTAAAAATTGGCGTGCAAAATTGTAAGTGTTCTCTTTTCTCATTTTAGATCTTAATTTCTTGTGTGTTCATCTTTTCTTCTCTTTCCGTCTCTCTTCCTTGCATGAAAATTTGGCCACGAACATCTAGTGGTAGACTTGTTAGAAAAACATCATCTTCCTTAGAAAACATGGCCGACAATCATGCAGAAATATTCACGGATGAAGGGGACAATCGTTCGCAACAAAATGATCAAAACCAACGAAGAACCCTCAGAGACTACATGAATCCGGTAAGGACTAGTGCACCATCTTGTGTAGTTTCTCCTCCAGATTCAATCCATTTTAATTTCAAACCAAGTTTTGTTCGACTTCTACCCACTTTTCATGGTCTTGACTTGGAGAACCCATATTCGCACTTGAAACTCTTTGAAGAGGTATGTAACTCCTACACTGACCCAAATTGTAGCATAAACACCATTAGATTAAAGCTTTTTCCTTTTTCTTTAAAAGATAAAGCTAGAACATGGCTACAAAATTTGAGGTCGAATTCCATCAGTTCATGGGATGAGATGAAACAACAATTCTTGCAAAAAATTTTTCCTACCCATAGAACAAATTCTCTTAAAAGACAAATTTCTGATTTCCCTCAAAAACAAGGGGAAACCCTTTACCAATGTTGGGATAGGTATAAGGAACTACTTAATACCTGTCCTCACCATGGTTTTGAAACTTGGAGAATAGTTGCACACTTCTATGAAGGGTTAACACCTCAAGATAGGCAACTAGTGGAATTAATGTGTAATGGAGAATTTAAAGAAAAAGACCCTGAGGAAGCACTTGACTTCCTAGATTCCTTGGCAGAAAAGGCACAAAATTGGGACACTGCTGGCACCTATGAGGTACCAGGCAAGGCCCAACCTCGACATCCAATAGAGGCATTTACAACCTTAGGGAAGACCATGACCTTCAAGCCAAATTTGCATCCCTAGCTAGAAAAGTCGAGGCTTTAGAGATGAAAAAGAGTGGTCAATTGAAATCTATTCAAGAAAATGTCTGTAACATCTGTGATGACAATGACCATTCTACTGATGATTGCCCAACTTTGCCTGCCTTTAGGGAATGTCTCCATGAAGAAGCCAATGCCTTGAACACTTTCAAAAGGCCAAATCACAATCCATATTCACAAACCTACAATCCTGGTTGGAGAAATCATCCAAATTTTAGCTGGAAAAATGACAAACATGCACAATCTTCACAAGTCCCTTTTCAAGCACAACAAAATTTTCAAAATTCTCATGATCATGCATATGCTCCTCTTCATAGGAATGACCTTCAAGAAACATTGCATTCATTCATTACAAAGCAAGAGACTTTCAATAGCCAAACTGCTCAAACATTAGCAAATTTGTCAAAAACTCTTGCAAAATTTGCATCTACATTTAGTATCCAAGAGAAGGGAAAATTTCCTTCTCAAACATTGCAAAACCCCAAAGATCAATCTAACTCAAATGCAGGGAGTTCAAGTAACCATTATTTTGACCAAGCCAAGTCAGTCATGACCTTTCGCAATGGTAAGGTTGTTGAAAAACATATTCCTAACCCTTGTGAGAAAGAAGAAGAATCGATCTCTAAAGGGCAGGAAGAGGTTGCCAAACCAACACCTAGCGAAGAGGAACCCAAATCCTCATCTGTGCCTCCATTTCCTCAAGCATTAGCCACACAAAAGAAGCCAACTCACAATTCTGAAATCTTTGAAATTTTCAAACAGGTAAAGGTCAACATTCCCTTGCTTGATGTGATCAAATAGGTACCTTCTTATGCAAAATTTTTGAAAGACTTGTGCACTATGAAAAGAAAACTGAATGTGAAAAAGAAGGCCTTTCTAGCCGAGCAAGTAAGTGCTATTCTTCAAAATAATAATACAGTGAAATATAAGGATCCAGGGTGTCCTACAATTTCATGTGTTATTGGAGACCATAAAATTGAACAAGCTTTACTTGATCTTGGTGCTAGTGTGAATTTGATTCCATATTCGGTTTTTCAGAAACTCAATCTAGGTGAGTTAAAACCGACTTCTGTGACTCTTTGCTTGCTGATAGATCAATTAAAGTACCAAGAGGAGTAGTAGAAGATGTGTTAGTTCAAGTCGATCAATTCATTTACCCAGTGGATTTTATCATCTTGGACACACAACCAGTGGAAGTAAGCAATTCAATTCCTGTTATTTTAGGGCGTCCATTTCTAGCTACTTCTAATGCTTTGATTAATTGCAGGAATGGAGTCATTAAGCTATCCTTTGGGAACATGACATTAGAACTTAATGTTTTTAATATGTGCAAACAACCAAATGAAGAAGAAGATGAAGTTGATGAAGCCAATGTAATTGAATCTATTGTGGAAGATCACATCCAAAAAGGGAGTTCTTCTGACCCTTTGGAAACTTGTTTAGTAAATTCGTTAGAATCAAGTATGGAACTAGAACATGATCTTTCTAATATGTGTTCTGTACTGGATTGTGCACAGGTGTTGGAAAAAGGCTCAAAATCAAGATTTGAAGAATTGGGGCAGATGAATGAAAGCAAGGAAGAGGAAGCTCCTAAGTTAGAATTGAAGCCCTTACCTGAAGGACTGAAATATGCATATCTTGGGGAGAATCAGACATATCCGGTGGTAATTTCTTCATCCCTCACATGCGAGCAACAAGGTAAGTTGATAGAAGTGCTTAAAAGGTATAAAAATGCAATT
>SNVD02012473.1:0-67134 GCA_013180625.2 Boswellia sacra | reverse complement strand
AAAGTATTAAATTTTGGGATAAAAAAAGAAAAGAAAGTTATGATTTATAGTGAGTTGAAAAGTGTTTTCTTTTTTAGGTTATAAACGTGTTTTAAATGCTATTTTTGTGGATATGTTAGAAAGTAATAAAGACATTAGAATATTTATTTTTAGATAAACAAAGAAGCATATTTAGTGTTTATATGTGATGTATATTTAACAATTTACAGAAAGGTTTGTTTGGAATACCTTAGCAAATTTAGAAGTATTCCAGCTAGTTTTCTATAGTATCTCTTGAAGAAATATGAAGTACTATTTGCTAAACTTGCTTTTAGTTATTAAGATGTTTTAGAGCTAGCTATCAAAATAATCCCAGATAAGATTTTCAATTTCCAAAAATAGTTTTAAAAAAAGATATAGCATTTAGAAATAAAATTTTAGATTTTATATGTAAAGTGTCGTATTAGTTTATTAAAAAGGCATATTTTACATTTTTAGAAAAAGTGCTAAAACATGATATTTAAGTTTTCTCAACATTTTGATTCAAGGATTTCTTAAAGTATTTGAAAATACTTTTTTAAATGTTTATCATGGATTTCAAGGAACTCAAATATTTCAACTTCAATTTGCATGAACTCTTGAGAGTTTGATAAGTTGTATAAAAAGCAAAATTTTAGTATATGAAGCAGTTTTGAAAAGAAATCAGTTTTAGCCAAAAAAAAATCACTTATATTATACTAAGCTAGTACCCAGACAGTTATTCAGATCACTTAGACAGTGATATAGATAGAGGCCTTTGGGGCTCGTTCAAAATCACATAGAGACTTTGGACCGTGTGATCTGCGCGTTTTAGTCCGTTCAGCACTGCGCATGCGTATGACTAGTTTAGTAGGCTTATGCGATGTTAGATCTCACCAGTACAGATAGCTTTACCTGTATGATGTTAAATCTCATCAGGAATGAGATATAGATAGCTCTGCCTATGTGATGTAGATCTCACCAAGTATGAAAAGATTCAGATAGCCTACCTATGCGGTGTTAGATCTCATCAGCTAGGATCAGATAGCTTTAGGGGTACTTGTTTACTATAATCAAAAGCATTTTAAATACGTTTAATGAGTTAGTTTGAGAAAAGAAGTATTATTTATAGAAGTTTTTTTTATAGAAGATTTTTAAGGAAATAATGTGTGGTTTTTTAAATAATTGAAGCGATGATTTTAGTATAAACATCATGAGTTTTATTTTATAAGATTGAGAAAAATGCATTCTTTTTTATTATTAATAAAGTGTAGAGACAACCATAAGTATTTGAAGAATATCATTAAGTAAGAGTTTATTCATTGTAAAGTATCAAGAAAATTTTAATAAAATCTTCTATCAGTATCACAACTTTACTTAAGTATAGATGAAGTAAGGGTTTCTAATAAGCAATACACTATATGATTCCTAGATTTTCAATAAACGGTCCTTTTGATAAGTTAGGAAAGAAAAGATGTTGAATTCAAAGTGAGAAGAACGTGTTCAGTAATGTTTTATACTATTTGATGTTTAGTGTACATTTATATGCTTGTTTTATAAGAAAGATTGAAGTGTAACGATATGTATTATGTTGAGATATGGGACTAGGTAAGTGTATGTCACTACAAGAAAACTGGCTATTTACTACACCCTTCTACGTCGGTTTTTAAAAACCGCCTTAATAATTTTTGCGTATCACAATCTACGGCGGGCAACCATGTCTGCAGTAAAAAGTTTCACATTTACTTTATAATCGTCTCTCTCTTCTCTCCTCTTTTCTCATCCCTAATCCCCTTTACAATTGTCTCTCTCTTCTCTCCTCCTTTCTCATCCCTAATCCCCAATCGTTCTAATCCCTAATTTCTCCCATCTCTTTCACTTTCTTTTTCTTTAACCCCTGCAATCCCTAACCAGTGCAAGGCTGTAGCATCCATTCTCAGGTAAAGCTACCACTCCGCTGTTAGCCCTAAGGCTACATGATAATTTTGATGATAACAATACACATTGATTAATTGAGATTTACTAACATGTTAAATTATGTGCAAGAGTAAGATCATTGAAATAATTTTAAAATCAAGAAGAGGCTTATTAAAATGAAGTGTTGAAGCTAAGGAGAAGACTACATGTTAAATGCACCAAGTTAAGAAACAAGGATTGACTCAAGGAATATGGACAATGAGAAGTTCAAATCAATTGTCATATATACTCTCTACCAAATATCCAAATGATGTGATTCTTGCAGCCTTTGGAAAGCTTACTCATTTAAACATTTTCAATATGTTTTAATGAATTCAAATTTCAAGTGCAAGGTTGTCCAAATCATCATGCAAGTTGAAAGACAAATGGAAGCAGCTGACATGAGCACCGAATACTCCTTTGGACTTATCTTGAGCTAGAAAAATCAAAATGACTTGATTCTGAGAATGAAGATGACTAATGAGGAACATTTCATGTTTGAAAAATTCAAATTTCAAATAGAGGCTGACATAATTGAACATGCAATTTGGTGGACTGACACAGAGAAGAAAAATAAACTCACATGAGCACCGAATGGTGTTTTGGCCATATCTTAAGATAGAGATATCCAAATTCTTTGAATCTTAATGTTTTGGAAAGCTTATTCAAATATGAAGATATTTTATGTTTTGAAGAAATTCAAATTTCAAACGGAAGAATGACAGAATTATCATTCAAGTCGGTGGACTGACCACATGGAGGAAAAAGTCAAGTCACATGAGCACCGAATGGTGTTCTTGGCATATCTGAGATACAGATATCCAATATGACTTGAACTTGATTCGTCTGAAAGCTTATTCACAATGTGCAGATTTTTCAGTTTTGAAAGATTTTCAAATTTCAAACGGAAACATTGACAAAAATGGCAGAAAGATTACGGTTTTATGATGGGCAGAAAATTTGGAGTTGGTGTCTTCACTTGACTAAGTTCATCCCATTTGCCTATAAAAGGAGCCCTTCTCCATGCATTCAAAAAAAAAAGACAAGAGCAAGAGAAGCATCTATCAAGCAAAAAACAAGAGAAATATCAAGTCTAGAGAGCTTTTATATTCTTTATCTACTCTTTAAAGAGAGTTGTACTTTTGTTGTAAAAATTTATTTTGTTCTTGTATTGTGGTGAGAGTGAGATCTTCTTGTAAAGGATAAAAGTTATCCTTGAGAGAACTTATTCCTGGTGAGAGTTGTTCATCATGAAGAACCCTTGGGTGGTGTTATCAAGGGGTGAAGGAAGTTGCCTTGGATGAAGGTTTGTTCATCCAGAAGAACTCTTGTGTGGGTTATCAAGGGTTGAAGGAACGTTGCCTTGGTGAGATTGTTCATCAAGAAGAACTCTGGGTGGGTTATCAAGAAGTGGAGAAAAAGTCTTGGTGAGGTTGCTTCACAAGCAAGTTGTAAAGATTCTACAACTTAGTGGAAAAAATTAGCCGGGAGCTAGGAGCCCGTTGAGTAGGCCACGTTTGCGAACCACGTAAATATGTTTGCACTCTCTCTATCCCTATCATCTTACATTTACTTGCACTTGTGATTGTTCATTATTATTAATCTTTTGATTGCATCTTTGATAAATTCTAATTTCATCTTCTTCACCTTTATTCTCAAAGAAAGAGTTAAATAAATTTGATCTTTCAAGAAAAGTTTTCTAAATCCGTTTTGATAAATAAAAACCCAATTCCCCCCCCCTCTTGGGTTGCCATACCTGGGTCAACAAGTGGTATCAGAGCAAGGTTGCTCAATTTTTTAAATCTTAATCGATTTTTGAGCTATGGCAACTTTTAATTCAACTTCATATGTTGAGGGACTTTCTATCTCTAGACCTCCATTTTTTAATGGAAGTGATTACCCTTATTGGAAAACTAGAATGAGTATTTTCTTGAAATCTTTTGATTATGATTTGTGGTCTATTGTTTTGGAAGGACCTTTTGTTCCTACCAAAATTGAAAATGGGGAATGCATGCTTAAAGAACCTAAAGAGTTTAGTGAAGATGATAAAAAGAAATTGAGTTTGAATGCTAAAGCTATGAATGTGTTATATTGTGCTCTAGATAGAAATGAGTTTAATAGAATATCTACTTGTTCTACGGCACAAGAAATATGGCACACACTTGAAGTAACTCATGAAGGAACTAGTCAAGTTAAAGAATCCAAAATTAGTATGCTAGTTCATAGTTATGAGCTTTTTAAGATGAAATCGGATGAATCAATTTCTGAATTGTTTACTAGATTTACGGATATTATTAATAGTTTGAAATCTCTTGGTAAATCTTATTCTAATGTTGAAATGGTGAGAAAGATTCTTAGGTGTCTACCAAAATCTTGGGAGCCAAAGGTGATGGCAATTCAAGAAGCAAAGGACCTCACCAAACTACCATTAGAAGAACTTAGGGGTTCTCTCATGACTCATGAAATCACCTTGAAGGAGAATGAAGAAGAAGATTGTCAAGTGACAAACATGTGCTTCATGGCTTTAAAAGAAAATGAGATAAGTATTCTAAACCATGATCCTAAACTTTCATATGATGAATTACTTGAAGCATTCCAAAATTTACATGTGCAAGTTGATAAACAAAATTCAAAAATCAATGCTTTCAAAAAGAAGTCAAAAATCATGTTATCTCAGTTAGAAGAGTTGGTAGAAATAAATGAAGCATTAGAAAATGAAAATGAAATTTTAAAGCAAAAAGATTTTGAAAGTTTGGAAAATCAAATACATTTATTAAAAAATGAAAATGACATTTTAAAACAAAAGGATTTTGATAAATTGGAGAAACAAAATGCTATTTTGAAAAAGAAAAATAATGACTTAAGAAATATTGTTGATAGTTTTACAAAAAGCAAAAAAAATTTGAATTCTATGTTACAAAACCAAAGGCGTGTTTTTGATAAAAGAGGTTTAGGATATAAAACTCATAAAAATCAAAAGTATTTTAAAAAATATTTTGCCCATGCATCTTCTAGGAATAATCCTAATCATTCATGTACTTATTGTGGAAGAAAAGGACACAAAGTGCATTCTTGCTATATTAAGAGAAATCCTAATTTGAAACAAATATGGGTTCCAAAAAGTACAATAACTAACCCCCAAGGACCCAAAAACTTTTGGGTACCAAAAAGTTATTCCTTGAATGTTGATTGTAGAGACAAAAGAGTGGCAAACACAAGTGGTACTTAGATAGTGGATGCTCAAGGCATAACCGGAGATGCCTCCAAGTTCTCAAGATTAATCATGAAGAAAGGAGGATATGTGACCTTCGGTGAAATGCCAAAGGAAGGGTAATCGGACATGGTGATATTGGTAACCCTTCTTCACCTATTATTAAAGATGTTTTGCTTGTTCATGGTTTAAAACATGATTTGATTAGCATTAGTCAATTTTGTGATAAGGGATATTCTGTTACTTTTGAGCCTAATAGATGTGTGATTAAGGATGTTAGTAACAATAAGACATTATTTGTTGGTAATGGATGTGGTAATATTTATACAATTGATATTGATGTTAATGATCATGTAGAAAAATGTTTCATTGTTAATCATGATGCTTGGTTATGGCATAGAAGGTTAGGTCATGCTAGCATGGACACAATTTCAAAAATTTCTAAAAATGATTTAGTTGATGATCTTCCAAAAATAAAATTTGAAAAGGATAAAATTTGTGATGCTTGTCAATTTGGAAAACAAGTGAGAACTTCTTTTAAACAAAAGAAATTTATTTCAACAAATAAACATCTACAATTATTTCATTTGGATTTATTTGGACCATCAAGAACTCAAAGCCTTGGTGGAAAGTATTATGTTTTTGTTATTGTGGATGATTATTCAAGATTCACTTGGGTATTATTCTTGAAAACTAAAAATTAGGCCATACAAGCTTTTTTAAAATTTGCAAAAAGAGTCCAAATCAAAAAGGGTATTCTATTGTGTCCATTAGGAGTGATCATAGTGGTGAAGTAGACAATGTTGCATTCGAAAATCTTTGTGATGAAAATAGTTTTGAACATAATTTTTCCTCACCTAGAACTCCACAACAAAATGGTGTGGTTGAGAGGAAAAATAGGACTATCCAAGAAATGGCTAGGACCATGTTACTAGAAAATAATTTGCCAAAATATTTTTGGGCCGAAGCCGTGAATACCGCATGCTTTATAATCAATAGAGTCCATGTTAGAGCTTTAATAAAGAAAACTCCTTATGAACTTTGGAAAGGAAGAAAACCCAACATTGGATTTTTTAAAGTTTTGGATGTAAATGTTTTATTTTAAACATCAAGGATAACCTTGGAAAATTTTATGCAAAAGCCGATGTTGGAATTTTTGTTGGCTACTCCAACCATAGTAAAGCATATAGAGTTTTTAACAAAAAGACTCTTGCTATAGAAGAATCTATGAATGTTGAATTTGATAAAACTAATGTGATTTCTTCAAAGTATTTAGATGATGATATTGTTGAGGTAGAAAGGCAAATCAAGGAATCAAGGCTTGATGAAAAGAGCCAAGATGAATTACAACTTCAACAAGAGGAAGTAAATGATTCTTCCCAAAAATTACCAAAGGAATGGAGGTATGCAAAGCTCACCCTAAAAGATCTCATTATTGGTGAACCATCACAAGGTATGAGAAATAGATCTTCTTTTAGGAACTTTTGTAATCATTTTGCATTTGTCCTCAATTTGAACCAAAATCTTTTAAAGAAGCCAAAAATGAGAAAAGTTGGATTTTGGCTATGCAAGAAGAATTGAACCAATTTGAGAGAAATTAAGTTTGGGAATTAGTCCCTAGACCTAAATATGACTAAACCCCTAGTCAAGATATATTTTGCATAATTAGAAGAGAATTAGGCATGTTGGATATGTCTTAATTTTGTTTTTTATATGATCTCTTTGAAGGTGCATATGTTAAGGGGGAGAATATATTAGTGTGTGGAGTAATTAATTTGATAAACATCTTTTGATGTAACAAAAGGGGGAAAATAGTTGGATTGATTATATTCATAAAACAGTGCCATTCTTTGCTTATGTTGATTTTTATTTTCATTTTTTATTTTAGATTATATTTTAAAGTAATCAATGGTGTGTCGCCATCAAAAAGGGGGAGATTGTTAGCCCTAAGGCTACATGATAATTTTGATGATAACAATACACATTGATTAATTGAGATTTACTAACATGTTTATTTATGTGCAAGATTAAGATCATTGAAATAATTGTAAAATCAAGAAGAGGCTTATTAAAAATGAAGTGTTGAAGCTAAGGAGAAGACTACATGTTAAAGGCACCAAAGTTTAAGAACAAGGTTTGATTCAAGAAATGTGACACATGAGCAATGTTCAATCAATTGGTCCATATATATCTCTACCAATGTTCCAAATGTATATCTTAAGCCTTTTGAAAGCTTATTCAATTTATAACATTTCATATTTTTTAAAGAAATTCAAATTTCAAGTGCAAGGTTGTCCAAATCATCATGCAAGTTGAAAGACAAATGGAAGCAGCTGACATGAGCACCGAATACTCCTTTGGACATATCTTGAGCTAAGAAAATCAAAATGACTTGATTCTTATAGCATTCGAAAGATGACTTAATGAGAACTTTTCATATGTTTTGAAGAAATTCAAATTTCAAAAGGAAGGCTGACAGAATTATCATTCAAGTCGGTGGACTGACACATGGAGGAAAAATCAAGTCACATGAGCAACGAATGGTGTTTTGGCCATATCTTGAGCTACAGATATCCAAATGACTTGATTCTTAATACGTTGGAAATCTTATTCAAATGTGCAAATCTTTTATGTTTTGCAGATTTTCAAATTTCAAACAGAACATTGACAAAAATGGAAGACAAGATTATGGTTTTTATGGTGGGCAGAAAAATTGGAGTTGGTGTCTTCACTTGATTAAGTTCATCTCATTTGCCTATAAAAGGAGCCTTCTCCCATGCATTCAGCAAGACAAGAAGTGCAAGAGAAGTATTTTATCAAGCAAAAAGCAAGAGAAATATCAAGTCTAGAGAGCTTTTATATTATTTATCTACTCTTTGAAGAGAGTTATACTTTTGTTGTAAAAATTATCTTTGTTCTTGTATTGTGGTGAGAGTGAGATCTACTTATAAAGGATAAAAGTTATCCTTGAGAGAACTCTTTCCTTGGTGAGGTTGTTCATCAAGAAGAACTCTTGGTGTGGTGTTATCAAGGGTTGAAGAAAGTTTGCCTTGGTGAGGTTGTTCATCGAGAAGAACTCTTGGTATGGTGTTATCAAGGGTTGAAGGAAGTTGCCTTGGTGAGGTTGTTCATCAAGAAGAACTCTTGGTGTGGTATTATCAAGAGTTGAAGGAAGTTGCTTTGGTGAGGTTGTTCATCAAGAAGAACTCTTGGTGTGGTGTTATCAAGGGTTGAAGGAAGTTGCCTTGGTGAGGTTGTTCATCAAGAAGAACTCTTGGTGTGGTGTTATCAAGGTTGAAGGAAGTTGCCTTGGTGAGGTTGTTCATCAAGAAGAACTCTTGGTGTGGTGTTATCAAGAGTTGGAAGATAAAGTCTTGGTGAGGTTGTTCATCAAGCAAGTTGTAAAGATTTCTACAACTTAGTGGAAAGCTTAGCTCGTGGAGCTAGGAGCCCGTGGACGTAGGCAAGGTTTGCCGAACCACGTAAATTGAGTTTGCACTCTCTCTATCCTTATCTCTTTATATTTACTTGCACTTGTGATTGTTCTTTATTGCTATTCTCTTGATTGCATTCTATTTTCATCTTCTTCACCTTTATTTTCAAAGAAAGAGTTAAATAATTGTGATCTTTTAAGAAAAGTTTTCTAAATCCATTTTTATAAATAAAAACCCAATTCACCCCCCTCTTGGGTTGCCATACCTGGGTCAACAATTTATAGTTGAACCACGTAAAACTCCTCTGTGTAATTTTACTTATGTTTCAGTACATTTGATATAATTACAGTAGTTCTATCTGATGTAACTAAGTCCATAACTTCAGAACTTATATATATATATATATATATATATATAAACAAGGCAAAACCAGCTACCAACTAATTAATAGTTTGATAAAGCTTGGAAACTTACAAATAAAGAACACTGCCTTAGTTCTCATATGTAAATGTACTATAACAAAGAGCTAAAAGGCTTAAGTAGTCCCTAATGGCATAAAAAAAAGCTGGCCATATGGGCATTCAGTTAGCAATCAGCGTGGAAATCATGATGGTTAACTTGAAGGGCTTTTGGTTAAGAGAGTAGAGGATGGAGGCATGCTTGGTAGAGGTGGCAAAGTAACCTTTGGAAGAGAAGGCATGAGAGGCATAGTAGTAGGTGGCATAGCGACCTTTGGAAGTCTAGGCATGAGAGGCATGGTAGCCAGTGGCATAATGACCTTTGGAAGTCTAGGCATTAGAGGCATGCTAGGAGGTGGTGCCATAAAGGCCTTTGGAACTGATCTAGGCATGGGAGGCATATTAGGAAGTGGTGGCATAGAGACCTTTGGAACTCAAGGCATTGGAGGCATGCTAGGAACTGGTGACATTGATTTTTTTGTGGAGGAAAATGAGGGCAATTGAGGTAGTAAAGGCAAAGGTGGCAATGCTTTATGCAAATTTGGAATCCTAGGCCAATGTGGCATCGAAGGTAAAAATGACATTTGCATAAATAGGTTATGAGCGGCTAGCCCAACATCCATGGATGAAAATGGCAAAGCAACAAAGAAAGATGAAGCATTTGCTAGAAGCCATTATTATTTAATGATTAAACAATGATATTTCTTCTTCTGAAAATTTGAGTTGTCAAATGCAGGACTAGTGTTGGTTTATATAGCTATTGAGTAGTAGGAACCTCTTCTTATAGGTCAATGAGGTTCGTGAACAAGCCATCTGTATGGTTAGGAATATCCTCCAAACATTTTTGATATTATTAGCTGACCATCAAACATTTTTTATATTATTAGCTGACCATCAAATCCACATTACACCAGAAAAAATGTACCAAAAGGTTTTGTGAACCGTAGGAGTTTTATTACTATACCAATCAGCTTTTATCTTTAGTTTTTTATGCCAATTATCAAATCCACTTAATTCTAATTTACTAGATTTTGATATTTACATTTGTTTATGATCTTCTAATTAGAAGTCCTCGATAACAATTAGCAACATTTTTATTTAATAATCCATAGCTAGCTTGGTGAAAATGTCAAACGTAGATTTCTATAAATGTAATCTAGTTGATGCGTTCGAAACTAGCAAGTATACTAGTCGCACAAGTAATAAAGTGATGAGTAAGATATCGTTCCCACGAGGATTGATTCTAATTGAATTTGTTATTCGAAAGCAACAATAAACTAAATGAGGGGGGTTTTGTTGATTGATTAACTAGATGAAATATTAATGCAAGTAAAGAATAACAAAACAGAAAGTTAATTTGAGTGAAAAACTCAATGAGAGAAACCTGGTTAAGGGATCCTTCTCTGCCACAAGATATGGATTTGCTAATTAATCATAGAATTGTCATCCAATTACACCATTGAAATTATCAACCGTAGATAACAACAAGCTCTGTTATCCCAATCTTTCCTTACTTTGTTGTTAAATAAAACAAGCTCTTTATTTAATCTCTATCCATTAAACAACCTAGAACAAGCTCTCTAAATTTAATTCAATGGATGCATTACGATAAGAAAGATAGGTTGATCTAAGCAATAAACACACAAGCTCGGATTATTTAACTTAGGTTGTATTCTCCAATTGTAATCTCTGATCACAATTTTGCTACTAATGATTAGAAATTCAAGACAATTACGGATCAAGATTTCTAGTCTAGCAATAGACAATATCCAGATTATATTCAGTTGGCCACCCAAATACAATCCAGCAAGCAATCATAAGCATTAGACATGGGAAAATACAAGCAACTTCAATTAGAGAATTGGATAACAACTTCTTGCACAATCAACTTACAAAAACCATATCAGGGGCTTTGAAATCACCCTCAACCAATTCAGATTCAGTTACACATGTTTAAGAACGTGGTAAATACAATACAACATGGAGACATTCCAGAAAATGAAAGGGAAGGGAAAAACTTAGCAAATTTGATGTAATTCTCTTTGGATTGTAGTTCTTCCTCTTTCCAAGCTTCCTTTCTCCTTCAAGAACTCCAAGAGATGAAAGAATTCCAGAGCTTAAGCCTCCACCACGTTCTCCCCTCTCCAAGTTATGAAATAAAACCCTAAAATGTGTTTAAATACTCTGCTACAGTAACGTGCTACAGTGTCCCGTATTATACATGCTCAGTGATGTGTGGAATTACATTTCTACACTTCTCACACTGTTTTGATTACAACTTTCGGTACACTGAATGGATTCATAAACCGTAAATTTCTCCAAAAAGTAGACTCCGAGAGCTTTTCAACGGTATATGATATGTCATCGGGTTCATTGTATATCAATACAATTAAATCCGAGAAGATGGTTGACTAGCAGAGGTGTAAATGAAAGGTTTTACTCCATTTTTGTGCAAGTTGCTCCAAAACTCCTACAAACATCAAAACCACACAAAAACAAAAAAATACCAAGGAATATAGCAAAGAAACATGGATGAATTGATATGAAAATGATATATAAATAGACACTTATCAAATTCCCCCACACTTAGACTTGCTAGTCCTCGAGCAACTACAGCGATATGAAACAAAGCTAAACCGAAACAGAATCAAAGAAAAATTAAAACACACAAATGCTTCAACTTGCAAATAGGCCTCAAAGATTGTACTTAATTATAACCAAAGGAAAACTTCAAAATAATGCACTTGATCAAGAATTTTATCTCAAAGATTAGTTTCGCTTCACTTCAATTCCCCAAGTGTGTGTGTGTAGAGCCATTCTCACCTAATCACTTGTAACCCGGATGATTTTATGCATAAAAATGAATCATATTTAATATTGAAGATGTGTGTATAAATGAACTCCATAGGCCTGCTTTTCAAGTCACTCTCCACTAATGTAGACATGCACAACATCAAGGATCAAGTAAGACTTTATTAAGCTTGTAACGTTTGGCTTGGGTGAAGGTATGATAAAGGATAATAATTTGGCTCAAAATCACCCACAAACACATAAATCATTCAAGACTATGTAGAGCTCAACCCTATAACACAACTTCATTTCAATTCACCAGGTTACACCCCCAACTTATTTAGAACACTCAATCTTTTTTTTTTTTTTTGCAGAAAACAAAAGAAAACTACACCCCCACACTTTGTTGTTTCATTCTTTTTAAGAACACTTAAGGGTATAGATCTCTCATTCTTCTTCTTTTGTTCTTTTTTTTTCTTTTTTTTTTATTACACTTTCCCTCCCCCACACTTAAACAACACATTGTCCTCAATGTGTAAGTACGTGGACGATAGGTATAGATTGGCGTTTTTTTCTGTTTTTCTTTTTTTTTTTTTAAACACAATGGAACTCACTTGTATTGCTCATGATACATCCCAACCTCCTCTAACTTCCCAAAACCAGAACATAGCTCAGAATTTAATTGTGAATGATCTACATGCTCATAGGTAAGGGATAAACTGTTTGGAATAAATTCATTTTAGGTAGGAAATCTTTTAGTGAGTTAACAAAGAAAAAGGCTTACAAAGGCTCAAAGGGGTAACTAGGGATCAATTTCAGTCAAGGTTGGCTATTAAGGCTCAAACGGTCCAAAGATGGCCTAATCATTTCCCCAATGTTGCACAGTCTAGGATTTCGCCTCGAGTGACCATCAAACAAGTTCTAGAATTCATTGAAATCTGAAGAAACATGTAAATTACATAAACTTTCTCTAAGTGAACAAATAACTCAGTGATAATAGCTCAGTGCTCAATGTTGCGCAAGAAATCAAAAGCAAATCGAAAACCAATAAACATTTCAAGCACACAGATCCATGCATCATTTATCATTTTCCAAGAGTTATTCTTAATTCAATCATTATATTATCATCGACCCACAAAATGCCGAAAAAGAGGTACGTGGCGTGTTACACCTGAGTCAAGATTGTATATTTCAACAATCCTTAGGACCAGTAGCCCGCAGACTTAAGGTTTCCAGCCTATAAACCTTTATTATGAAAGAACAAAACAAGAAACAAGACACTTCAAACAACATGAAATAAACAAACTACAGATTTATTAAGAGAGAATGCGTTTCAAGAGTTAAGAAAAACCCCATATTCTGCCATTCTCAGGTTTTTCCACAATGTTTTTTTTTTCGAATCGAAACTGGTAAAAACAAAAACACACAACTCCAAATTACATAAAACTAAACTTACTCAGAAAATAATAAAGTCCAACAAATCAGCAAACACAAACAAGTCAGTTAGAATGGGTCTAAAAAGTTTAGAAGTTAGCCTCCTTATTCAGCCATTATGGATTGAAGAGATCCAGAATGCGTTTCAAGAGAACTTGAACTTTTTAAGCCACCACTCTAAAAACCGAGATTAGAAAATATTACCTGGGACGAAAGAAATAACCTGAAAAAGCTCAAAAGAAACGACATGAAAAATCTCAAATAAACACACTAAAAAGAAAGCAAACAAAAACGAAACAAACCAGCAAATAGAGATTACAGATGGAGGGTTAAATCCAGTTGACGCCTTTTGTTGCCTTCTCCAAACCAAATTATCCGAGCCCTTGTTGGATCAGGTGAATAGACGAATTCTTGTAGTTTGTCAATTAACTCTCCTGCAATTGAAGCTGTAACCAACATTTGCCTCGTGACGGTGAGATGAAATTTTTTTCTACAGCTTGATCAAGAAAGGACAACAAACCATCAAAAAAATTATTAACATTTAACAAACCAATGGGTTTCCGATAGATGTTTAGCTGTGCCCAAGATGTGATTTGAAATATCTCCTCTAATGTGCCATAACCACCAGGTAAAGCTATAAATGCATCGGACTTGACAACCATATGTGCAACACGCTCATGCATGCTAGAGACTTGTAACTCTTCCCCGATTGTGTTGCCTACGATATCTCGCACAGCTAATGGTTTAGGTATAATGCCGAGAACTTTACTTCCTCCCAAGGATGCAGCTGTCGACACACACCCCATTAACCCAAGACTACCCCCTCCATAAATCAAAATAATACCCCTCGCAGCTAATGTCCTACCAAGATCAAGAGCTGCTGTGGAAAACTCTCCATCTTTACCAAAATGCGATCCGCAAAATACGCATATATTGCGGAATCGCCGAATTGGTGTTTTCTCCATTTCTACAATTGCTCAAATCTTGTGTAAGACACGTTAGATATTATGCTTTTCAATTGCAAGACAGGTTATGGAATGACATATGAAAATATGCAGAATGTATATATACACCCATAAAACTCTCAAAGTTTGACAAATGGGGACATACTTTCGGTGGGGGTTGCTCGATGCAGATTTATCGCCCCAAGATTTGAAAAAATGAGATATGCTTTCGGCGAGGTTTGACAAAAACTACACACTTGTCTCCCACGTGAAGCATGGAAAATGGAGATACACTTTCGGCGGGGGTTGACAAAACCCCCACACTTGTCTCCCATGTGTACTTATGCCATAGGGTAGTCATATGGTTTGTCAAAAAGAAAACTTGAAATTAAAACAAACAAAATCAACAACAACAACAACACAAAAACAACATTGATAATCAGATCAAACGAAACAAGAAAGAAATAAAATTCGACAACAACACAACACATTCAAATATACAAGTAGTTGTGATTGTGGCTCACATCTTCCTCTGGTTTTACGTCCAGTAACGGCTGAAACGCCTTCTATGAGTCGGGGATTTGCTTCCCATCCAGTTTTCTTATAAACTGCAAACAGGGTCGTTTTTAGTCAGATTCCCTAGACTATAACACTGCAATTCATCACGAAATTGTGTCCATAGATTAAGCAATTCACGCTGAACAAGTCCACAAGAATGTGACTCGAGATTTAACAAAACATTATCCAGCGACTCATTACTCAAACCATTCTTAATAAATGAAAGTTTATCTTCTCTATTCCTGGACGCAAAACCTAATGAACGACAAGTCTGGTTACAATTCCATATAGCACATTTATAACATACTTGTAACCTTTTCGCTCTTCGCCTCTTGGCGTAGTAGCTCTTTCCGAGACCAGGCATGTAATTTGCGAGATTAATGTCCGGCTCACCGGACAATCTCACCTTGGCTTCGATAAGCCATAGGATATCAACAGGCACATTTAGGAGCATCAATGCCCAAAGTCTAGTCATCCGTACTTTATAAATTTTAAACACAGCATTTTGAGGGAGTGAAGGGAAATATTTACGAAGGTTCGACAGAAAGATATCGGCATCCATTGAAGAGGAGAAAAGAAGAGATATTACCGATAATGCGATCGGGTTTGTTTTTCTCCAAGATATGCACGTTTCAAACCTTTGGCGAAAGACTTCAACTTCCGTTTGGATGTTTCCACAAGCTGCTGCACAAATGAGCTCAAAGCACAGAGTAATCAAATTAAACAAAAGAAAGGAAAAGAAAAGAGCAAAAACGAAACTAAAGACACATAAAAGAGATAACAACACAATAGCAAACAAAAGTCAAAAACAAGTAAAAAAAATATAAAAACAAATGAGACAGATGGCAAAGAGAGATAAAACCTGATCAATTTGATGGCCTACGAAAGGAATCTCCTTGAGACACAAAAATCGATCATTATTACCTCATTTTATTTTTCTTTTCTTCTTTTTTTTTATTTTTCAAAACATTGGGTTGCCTCCCAATAAGCGCTTGGTTTAACGTCCTCAGCCCGACGTTGGTTCCATCATGGGAGGATCCAATTTCTGTTGTGTTTCTCTAATGGGCTTGGATCCCTCTTCTAACAAGATACGGTCAATGCATATGGATGGGCCTTGGATTTCAACAATTGTCCACTCAATAGCTATTTTGTGATCTGTAAGTATTCGGACGAGTTTATCTTCTTGTATTTGTGCAAGGCCCATTTTCATTGTAACTCGCAAAGTATCATTCTCACCCAAGAATCCATAATTCAAATGATCTGGAAGTGACTTAAGCTCCAAGGTATTGGCTTTCATCACAGAAGGAAGAAGTTTCTCATTAGATAAAGGCAATTCAATGTACGAAACATCATACCTATTTGTTTATAGTCTCATCCAAGCTTGTCACAGCTTCCTCCACTTCTTTAGACATTTGTATCAGCTTTCTTGGTTCTTTGAAACTTTCTATCCTTATGTGTTCACTAATAGCAACATCCACTCCATTCTTGCGAGTTAACTCAAAACATTGTTGTGGCAAAATAATCAATAACGTCAACTGCAAAAACAGAATGTAAGTCATTAGAGTACCTCATTTCCTCAAAAATATTAAAACATATCACCTTGCCATCAAACTCTATGGTCAAAGTGCCATAATGAACATCAATCTTGATTCTAGCAGTTTTCGAGAATGGCCTCCCTAAAAGAATCGGTGTTGGATTAGGAGATGTCTCATCCTCTATTTTAAGGACATAGAAGTCTGCTGGAAAAACCAATTGATTCACCTGCACAAGCACATCTTCCACAACTCTTTTGCGATATGCATTAAAATGATCAGCAAACTGAATGGTAATACCAGTTTTCGCAAAAGGTCCAAGATTTAAAGAAGCATAAATAGAATATGGCATGACATTAATAGATGCTCCTAAATCTAATATAGCTCTTTCAAACTTGGTATTACCAATGGTGCATGGAATAATGAACGTACCTGGATCTTTGCATTTTGGAGGAATTTTTCTTTGCAATACAGCTGAAACATTTTCCCCCACACTTACTTTCTCATTTCCCTTCAACTTTCTCTTGTTGGTGCATAACTCCTTGAGAAATTTTGTACAACGAGGTACTTGGTCGATAGCATCCAGAAGTGGTATATTTACCTCGATTTTGTGAGAAGTTTCCAGGATTTCTTGTTCTTGTTCCTCCTTCGATTTTGCAAATCTACTAGGAAAAAGTGGAGGAGAAACATATGAAGGAATGGGAGTTATAGGATTTACCTGAGAAGTCAGTGTTTTGTTCATGGTGGAAGTGGTGTCATCTCCTTCATCAGTTTGTGATTTCTTTGGCAGGACATCTAATTGCTCTTCATTTTGCAAAGTTATCGCACAAGAATTCTCTCTTGGATTGATCACCGTTTGACAAGATAATTCTTCTGAGCCTTGGCCCTCGAATTTGCTCATGCTAGTGGCCAATTGTCCCATTTGATTTGCCAGGTTTTGGATACTTGCCCCAGTTTCCTGCTGGAATTGCATTGTGTTAGTGGCAAGTGCATTAACAATGTCCTGGAGAGACATACCTGAGTTTTGTGAAGCTGGTTGCGGTGCTGGATGTGGCATTGGTGGTGGTTGCATTTGAAAAGGTTGCTGCACTCTAGGTTGATTGAAACCTTGTGGCCGATTTGGTATCACATTTGGAGTGATTGGTTGATGATTCCAGTAACTGAAATTATGTTGATCTTCCCATCCAGCATTGTAAGTGCTAGAGAAAGGATCATACCATTGCCTCGTTTGTCCTGGAAATCCACCCATGGCATTGGCTTGTTCCATATATTCTTCTTGTAAAGTTGGATACATGTCGATTGGATGCTCCATCATAGAATATATCCCACATTCATAAGATTTTTGCATATCTCCTACAGCCATGTTTTCCACAAGAGAGGTTAGCTCAGAAAGTTGTTGTTCAATGTTCGGAGTGCTTACCTCATTTACTCTCCATGGTACTTGTGGCTCAAATCCGCTACTGAATTGATAGAAGTTTACTGCCATGTTGTCTAAACACAAACAATCAGAAAAGAAAAACAAAGAAAATATGAATCAACAATGAAAACAAAATAACAAATCGATTAGAAAATCAATCCCCGGCAACGGCGCCAAAAACTTGATGCGTTCGAAACTAGCAAGTATACTAGTCGCACAAGTAATAAAGTGATAAGTAAGATATCGTTCCCACGAGGATTGATTCTAATTGAATTTGTTATTCGAAAGCAACAATAAACTAAATGAGGGGGTTTTGTTGATGATTAACTAAATGAAATATTAATGCAAGTAAAGAATAACAAAACAGAAAGTAAATTTGATGAAAAATCAATGAGAGAAACCTGGTTAAGGGATCTTCTCTGCCACAAGATATGGATTTGCGAATTAATCATAGAATTGTCATCCAATTACACCATTGAATTATCAACCGTAGATAACAACAAGCTCTGTTATCCCAATCTTTCCTTACTTTGTTGTTAAATAAAACAAGCTCTTTATTTAATCTCTATCCATTAAACAACCTAGAACAAGCTCTCTAAATTTAATTCAATGGATGCATTATGATAAGAAAGATAGGTTGATCTAAGCAATAAACACACAAGCTCGGATTATTTAACTTAGGTTATATTCTCCAATTGTAATCTCTGATCACAATTTTGCTACTAATGATTAGAAATTCAAGACAATTACGGATCAAGATTTCTAGTCTAGCAATAGACAATATCCAGATTATATTCAGTTGGCCACCCAAATACAATCCAGCAAGCAATCATAAGCATTAAACATGGGAAAATACAAGCAACTTCAATTAGAGAATTGGATAACAATTCCTTGCACAATCAACTTACAAAAACCATATCAGGGGCTTTGAAATCACCCTCAACCAATTCAGATTCAGTTACACATGTTTAAGAACGTGGTAAATACAATACAACATGGAGACATTCCAGAAAATGAAAGGGAAGGGAAAAACTTAGCAAATTTGATGTAATTCTCTTTGGATTGTAGTTCTTCCTCTTTCCAAGCTTCCTTTCTCCTTCAAGAACTCCAAGAGATGAAAGAATTCCAGAGCTGCAGCCTCCACCACGTTCTCCCCTCTTCAAGTTATGAAAATAAAACCCTAAAATGTGTTTAAATACTCTGCTACAGTAACGTGCTACAGTGTCCCGTATTATACATGCTACAGTGATGTGTGGAATTACATTTCTACACTTCTCACACTGTTTTGATTACAACTTTCGGTACACTGAATGGATTCATAAACCGTAAATTTCTCCAAAAAGTAGACTTCGAGAGCTTTTCAACGGTATATGATATGTCATCGGGTTCATTGTATATCAATACAATTAAATCCGAGAAGATGGTTGACTAGCAGAGGTGAAAATGAAGGGTTTTACTCCATTTTTGTGCAAGTTGCTCCAAAACTCCTACAAACATCAAAACCACACAAAAACATAAAAATACCAAGGAATATAGCAAAGAAACATGGACGAATTGATATGAAAATGATATATAAATAGACACTTATCACTAGTTAAATAACTTTAAGTGAAATATATATGATATTATTAATTTCAAATTATTATTCACGTTTTCTTTTGTATTTTTTTAATAATTATATGCTTTGATTTTGTTTTTGGATTTTTAGTTACTTGTCTTTTACCCATCGTTGAAAAAGTTGATTGTCCTTGCACTCCTTTGTTTCTTACTTATCTAGTTTTAATAAATAGGAAACTAAATTATAACAAATAATCCAATTTGTTTCTCACTTACAATTGGTCTCAAAGTAGAGCACTAACATACTTGTGCAGATCCTATCATTGTTCTCAAGCTGTGGATTTTCATAAGTAGGGAGGGTCAATCAGTCATCCACCTCTTCTCGATGAAAGCAATTATGGGTACTGGACGGCTAAGATGATGTTCTTTCTTAAAGCAATTGATGAGAGGGTATGGACAACTGTTGTTTATGGTTGGAGTCACCTGCCCAATTTAATCAAGAATGTGTCAGAGTTGTGAAAGAAGAATCAGCTTGGGAAAAAAAAGACTATGATACAACTCAATGGAATTCCGAAACCATTCATTTCCTCTTCAATGCAGTCAATCCGAAAGCATTAAGTGCTATTTCTTCATACACATCGGCTAAAGATACACATCAACAAAACAAATACGAAAGGACTGTATCACTCAAGAGAGCTAAAATCTTGATGCTTGCCTCTCAATTTGACAAAATCAAAATGCAAGAAGATGAGACAGTTTCAGAATTCTATGCCAGACTTTGTGAGATAACAAACATTGTTGCTTTATTGGGGAAGACTTATAGAGATGCTGATATTGTTCTAAAAATACTTAAATCATTACCTGAGAAATATCAAGGTAAAACTACTATTGTTGTTGATACTCAAAACCTTGATGTGTTGAAAATCGATGAGCTACTGGGATCATGGGATCACTTCAATCTTATGACATGACATTCATGCCACAAATCAAGAAAAACAAATCTATTGCTCTAGCAACCTCTTCATCAAAAGTCTTTGAAGATGATAACAATTAAAAAATCTCAAATGATAAAGAAGTTGCTTTAATGGTCAGAAACTTTAAAAATTTCTTAAGAAAAATTTCAAAAAGAAAAACCTGTTCAAAGGCTAGAAAGAAAAGAAAAATGTAGTTGACTTTAAGAAATTTAATAAAAACTAGAGAAGAAAACTCAAGTGCAGTGTTTTGAATGTTCAGAATTCAGACATATCAGGTCTGAATGTGTAAATTTAAAAAAGAAAGGCAAAGGATTAAATGTTATGTGGAGTGACAGTGACTCTGAAAGCAGCAAAGATGAGCATGAACAACAGAATGGTTACATTTCATTTGTTGTATCTGCATCAGGCGAAGGAAAGGGAGTCATATCGAAGATAACTAAATCAGTTACGACTGAGGTAACTAATAATGCTAATACTGAATCTGTTTTTGATCTGACTTATTATAAGGAATTGTAGGAAGCCTGTAATGATCTTCATAAATGCCTAGTGTAGACACTAGATTTTTGAGGCTCAATGATGAAGTGAAGATGAATGTCGAGCAATAGGAATGATCAAAATGCCCCTGAAAGCAAATGAAAGAAAGGTAAGAAGAAACTGACCAAGAGTCTCAAAAACTGACACATGAGTTAAAAAAATCACAAAAATTAATTCAAAAGAAATCTGATGATGAATCATATATCGTTGCGAAGCTACAGATGTCTAGTTTTCATAGAATTTTACGAATTGCAAATCAGAGTTGAGCTTGAAGAGTTACGCATGATCAAACAGCTGAAGGTTAGAAGGGGCTACATTGAAAAAATGTAAAATTGAAAGGTTTGGTGGGCCACAACCATCCTACGTTTGTTAGAAACATTTTTAGGAGTTTATTTTTTTGTGAATGCTTAGAATCGTTCTTAGAAGCACATGTTTAGAATCATGCTTAAGAGCACATGATTAGAATCATGCTAGGAAGACTTATAATTGATTTTTAAAGTATGCTAGGAAATAGCATAGAATGGGTAAGAATTACCATGTTTACCCTCGAATGCTTGAATTGGGCTAGAATAGCCCTATTTGATCTTGATTGATGTGATTAGGCTATAAATGTCATGTTTAGGCTAGAAATGTCATGATCCACTGTAAATTGTTATAAATTATGCTAGAATAGCAATAGGTAGAGTTGTCATGATAAAAATATCAAATCGAGGTAGAAGTGCCATGATTCTATATTATGGCTTTGTTTGAATTTTAATCAATTTATTACAAACATATGAATATGCCATGAATATGCGATGATTAGAATGATGCTATGAAGTGATGGTGGACTTACATTGATGGTGAAAGACCATCACTAAGAATAATAATTGCATGCATGCATGAATATGCGTGTAGAGGTTGATAAACATGGGATAGACTCACATAAGTGATGAGGAATTCCTTTTTTATCGAATCTCGCATTGATTGATTATATTAAAGATGTGATTTACATGAATGTACTATGATTCGTATGCATGAATGAATGAATATTTCAAGTGTTTAGAAGTAAATTTCTTTTATTTGTTGAAAAGCAATTTAATCCTCTCCCCTATCCCTCATGTTTGCAAGGAAATGTAACTCTATTCTCCTCCCACTTTCTTTTCATGAATATACAATTGTTTTGATTGAATATCACCTTACATGCTTAAAGAAGATAAAATTAGAAATGTGTGCATAAAACAAATCACTTAAGTTGATTGTATGACAACATAAGTTATTCTTATTTAACAACATCCGAGCAAGGCAAATGGCTCGTACCTAACTTCCTGAATCCATCTCTGAAGGGATAAGGATAGTTTAGGTCCTGAAGCAAGGGATTGGATTACTTTCATTCATTCCCAATTGAATAATTAGGTGGAGACTCCATTTCTTCAGATGTGCCCATAACTCATTTGTATTCCCTGAAGTCTCGAAAGAGGCTTTGATACAGTATCGTGATTGTAAATGCTTTGGTAGGATAAAAATCCTATTCATAGTGGCAACCCCACTGGGGATAAGAGAAGTTGATTCTTATTAGGATACCAAATTCTAATACCTTATGTTGATATTTTGAGTCCTTGCATCACTACACTTTGCACACAATAAGCACGAACTACCTAAACTAACCGTGTGGCATTAGGAGGAGAAGTCATTGACTCCATTTGACCTTTAGATGACTCATGTTAGTGTCACCATCTTTGAGTACATACCATTGAATTGGTATAAAAAGAGAGCGACCTAAAGGGGCATCTCTTGCTTAAAAAAGCCCAGGCCATTGGACCCTTGAGACTCAAGCCCATGTAAATGAATCTAGAAATTTTCAATAAGATAAATATCTAAAAACCATGTTGAAATGCATGTCAATGGATGTAAATTCCATATGATTAGGATAACATCAACTCAAACCTCATGGAACGATGAAAGAATGCCACATGTTAATTCACCCATGAGAACAAAATGGGGACATGTGCCATGAGTTAAGTTTATCATGATGTTTAAAAGCCATGTTATGATAATCATGTAGAATTTATCCCATGATGATGGAATTAGGAGAATGGATCTCACATTCCCAAATCCCATGATGATGCTTTATGAATGAGGCCAAAAATCCTAGGAAAAGAGACTGAGACTCGACCTCACATGTATGGGAGGAATAAGGTTGGAAGGCTGAAAAAATATCTATGCCCTTGTATGAGCAAACATCATATCATGTATACATGCATGCATGTATGACATTAACACCTTTGTTTTACAACCATCATAGCTTAGGTTAGATGGAATGGTCATTTGACATGACAAGAGGAACCAATTGCAGAAATGGCCACACCAAACAACAACAATACTGAGATGGCTCGAGTACGGGCTGACATCACCACTTTTTAATAACAAGTGGCCCAACTTATAAAAGCCATGCAGAATGGGCTTAATCGTAAAAACCAACTGCCTCACGAGGGTAATGGTAGTGATGATGGTAAGACTAGCCAAAGTAGAGATAGGGGGAAAGGCCTAGCCAACCAAGATGAGCCCGAATCAGTTAGGTAGCTAGCTAAAGACATAGAGAAGATCTAATCCCTCTTGAAGAAGAAAGGACTCAAAAGGGGTCGAAGACCTATATGACATCTTGCTCATTAGGGACAGTGATTTGCCTCCAAAGTTTCGCATGCCAGATTTGCCCAAGCTCAATAGAAAGGGCAATCTGAAGACACATCTAAGACAGTATGCTGCTATCATGGTCACCACTCCTTTGTCAAAGGAGTATATATTGGAGTACTTCGTGCTATCCTTAGAAGATGATGCAGTAGTATGGTACCATGATCTTTCCAAAAGAGTTTGAGAAGATTGGGAAGAACTGTCCAAACAGTTTATGGAGCAATATCGCCATAATACCTAAATAGGGGTAACCTTGAGGGATTTGTAGATGACACACCAAAAGCCCAATGAAACCTTGGTCCATTGGAGGGCCAAAGTTGCCAAGATAACCATAAGGCCCTAGAGAAGGACCAGGTTTATAAGGTGATCAATAGAGCCCATACCTTTATCTTTGATAGACTTATAAGCTTTCCAATCAAAACATCTGAAGACTTGTATGATTCAGGCTTTCAAATAGAAGATTTGGAGGCCAAACAGAAGTATTTGAGGAGTTTCGTGCCCAATTTGTGTTGTTCCCATTAATACCAAAGCCGCCACAAAACCCGCGACCAGCAGCATCACGAATATTATGATTTTCACCAACAAACTGGCCATGTCACTAACAAATGCCACTGCCTTTGACATAAGATACAAGACCTAATCGACAATAGAAGAACTCCTGACCCAGAGAATAAATAATGATATTTTAAGAATGTTATATGAGTTGTGTATTCTTTTGATGATTAGTGATACACTGGAAAAAATTTTCCTGTATAGTATCCTTCACTCATAGCACCTGAACATTCTAGAAAAGTGGATTAAAAGCCATGCTTATGGGAGAGTGAAAGGAATTTGAGAAATTTTGTACAATTTTTAAGCTCAAAAAGAAAAAACAAAAAACAAAAGAAAAAGAAAAAATAAAAAAAAGAAAAGTGTTAATCCCATTGCTTGTAGAATTTAGTGGCGTAGCCACTCAAAATCGAAAGCAAAGCAAATGTGGTGGATGAAGACTCAAAGTTTAGAGGTTTAGCCATTCAAAATTGAAACTAACATGGTAATGAAAATCAGTTGGTGCTCTCAATTAAAACCTACAATGGTTGTATGACTATCAATGAGTTAACCTTATAATTTCCTTATCATACCTTGACCCAAGCTTGACATTACAAGCTTGATATTACAAGCTTGATAAAGCCCTAATGATCCTTAATGTTATGACGAGCCTACATTAGTAGAGAGTGATGTGAAAAGTGGGCTTATGGTAGTCCTTCTATCTTTAGATATTGATCACTAGTTCCTATTTGCATAAAGCTATTTAAGTTTCAACAAGTAAAGTATGATTGGCTATATACACACACACGAAGAATCTTGAATGAAGCAATTCTGGCATTAGAGTTGGCATTAGAGTCGAAATTGTGAACAATCACGATGTCAACGTATTACTGTTAAGCTATCGAATTTGAGAAATCTTTGAGGAATTCAAATATGAATCAATTCGATGCACAACTCACATTTAATATTTCAATTTATTATTGAAGGCTATTGGGTGTGTTGAAAAAATATCAAAAAAGAAGAAAATCTACCAATAGCTTTTATCAAGGGTATCAAAAAAGGTAACCTTGCCACCAACAATGAAGAAGCAAGATATATGGAAGAAGCTAGCCATTTCATCCAGCATGGATGTTTATAAAGATGGAGAAATAATGTCCTTCAAGCTAGATAAAGAAGTTTCCAAAGACAGTATTAAACTCTTTATACACGGGGTAAAAAATTGTCCATTCATCTTAAGAACTGAAAAGAAGCAAGTGGGAAAAGAATTGCCCATCCATCTTGGGGAAAGAAAAGAATAAGAGGGCAAAGAATTGCCCTAACCATCTTGAAAATCATGGCAAATAGAATTGTCTCAATCATCTCGAAGGAAGCGTAAGAAATGGTACTTGAAATAGACAGACTGACTATTTGCTAGAGGATTGTTTTGAGCATTTAAAGATTCATTGCACGAGTCTGCAGTACCAAAAGTCTCCCCTTGCTCATCACTAAGTCATCATCAATATCCTCTCACAAGAAAAACAAGCTGGCCTAGAGTTAGTCTGTACCCTCAATGATCGCCTAGCCCAAGAAGCATGCATATTTAACATCAGCATAAAGCATGGATACATGAATCATAAATCCTATTCTTGCTATAAACATTATCTAGAATGAAGCATAGTCCAAAAATGACCGAGTTTTGCATAAACACAATGCAATATGAAATACCAATAACCATAAAGGAAATGGGCTCAACATCTAGAGAAATGAAAATAGCGACAAGATGTGCAAGTCGTCTGGATCAGCCAAGTCAATCTGGATGAGACCCAATCGAAGTAGCACTATGTACAAGTCAATCTTGATGAGATACAATCAAAGCAGCACGATGTGCAAGTTAGTCTCAATGAGACCCAATCGAAGCGGCATGATGTGCAAGTCAATCTCAATGGGAGCCAATCGAAGTAGCACGATGTGCAAGTTAGTCTCGATGAGAACCAATTGAAGTGGCACAATGTGCAAGCCAGTCTCGATGAGACCTAATCAAAACGACATGATATGCAAGCTCGATGAGACCCAATCAAAGCGACACGATGTGCAAGTCAGTCTCGATGAGCCTAATAGAAGTAGTACGATGTGCAAGTGAGTTTCGATGACACCCAATCGAAGCAGCATGTTATGCAAGTCAATCTCGATGAGACCAATGGATATGGCATGGTGTACAAGTCAGTCTCGATGAGACCTAATCGAAATAGCACGATGTGAAATCAGTCTCGATGAGACCCCATTGAAACAACATGATGTGCAAGCCGCCTGGATAAGTCTCTTTAGTTCAGTAAGATGTACATGCCATCTCGATCAAGCTTTTTAATTCAACATGATGTGCAAGCCACCTGGATCAAGCTTCTTAGTTAGCACGATGTCCAAGTCAGTCTCGATAAGACCCATTTGAAGCGACACGATGTGTAAGTCAGTCCCAATAAGACCCAATTGAAGTGGCATGAGGTGCAAGTCAGTCTTGATAAGACCTAATCAAAGCGACACGATATGCAAGTCAGTCTTGATGAGACCCAATTGAAGCAGCAAGTTAGTCTTGATGAGACCTAATCAAAGCAGCAAAGTGTGTAAGTCAGTCTCGATAAGACCTAATGGAAGTGGCAGGGTATGCAACTCGATCTCGATGAGAATTAATTGAAGCAACACGATGTGCAAGTCAGTCTCGATGAGACCCAATCAAAGGAGCACGATATACAAATTAGTCTCGATAAGACCTAATTATAATAGCACGATGTACAAGCTTCCTGCATAAGGCTCTTCAGTTCAGCATGATGTGCAAGCCATCTGGATCAAGCTTCTCAATTCAGCATGATGTGCAAGCTGCCTGGATCAGGCTCCTCAGTTAGCACGATGTGTAAGCCACCTGGATTAGGCTCCTCAATTAGCATGAATTGCAAGCTGTCTATTTGAGGCTCTTTAGTTAGCACGATGTGCAAGCCGCCTAGATGAGGCTCTTCAATTAGCACGATGTGCAAATTGCTTGCATGAGGCTCCTCAGTTAATACAATATGCAAGTCGCTTGGATGAGGCTTTTCCTTTTAGCATCATGTGCAAATCGCCTAGATTAGGCTCCTCAGTTTAGCATGATATGCAAACCGCATGGGTCAGGCAGCTTCAATCTCGATGAGACACTCTCAAGAAGCACGATATGCAAAGGCAGCTTCCTCTTGATAAGATTTCTCTCAAGCAGAACGATGTGCAAAGCCAATTCCATCTTGATAAGACTTCTGGAGAAAGCACTTGTGTTGTGGGAAGACAATAATTACAAGCAATAATATTAATTAGTTAATTTTTTTCCATTTTTCTAAATTATCACAATGCTTATCCTTAACAATGACATTTTTTCTTTATTAATATAACAAGTTATCTCAACTTTTCCTACGACGTCTATGAATGATGAAGAAGAAAAGAAGTTTAATCAAAGTAACGAACAAACAAATATTCCATGACTATCTTTATTTCAAAGTCAGACATGATTTTTGGGGTTTATAACAAGAGACAAGAGGAGATAAAAAAACAGTCATACAGAAAATTGTCTAAGAATTTGAGAAATACTTCATCTATATGTGCCATATCTCTTAAGTTTGGACAAGTCATATAAGTTGGTGTGCAATTAAAATTCAGTGATATACTGAAAAAGTATTTTAGGAATTAATTGGGGTCTAGTGAGAAAAAAAATTAAATATTTAAAATTTTTAATAGAAGTGGGGGACGATTCTAAAACTTAAGAATTCAAAGGCAAAATGAAAACCATCTCTTATGTAATAAATACTCATGATTCAATCAATAACTCCTATTACAATCAACAATAATTAGGAACTATCCCATTCATATACAATAACCTATATAACGAGCTAATAGTACTGCTCACAAACTTAGCCAAAAGAAGAATAAAATAAACAAACACTGCTTCAAACTTACTTATATAAATTGAACTATAACAAAATAATTAGAAGAATCATATGTCACCAATGACATGAAATTCAAAGCTCCTTGCATAGGAATTTCGAATGCTACCATCACGCACACAACATTGAAAAAGTTGAGGACTTTTATTTTGGAGGAGGGGGAGAGAAGAATATTGGGATAGAGGGGACTGTAGTTGGGATAGTAGGGATTAAAGGGAAGCTTGGTAGCGGTGGTAAAGTGACCTTTGGGAGAGTAGGAATGGTGGGTGTGCTAGTAGGAAGTAGTGGCAATGTGGCCAAGGATGGTTGAGCGGTGGGCAATGTTGGCATCGTAGGCTGAGGCGGTGTAGGTATTGAAGGACAAAGGTGGCAATGTTGTAGGCAATTGCATTAGATGACGAGCTGCAAGCCCAACATGCATGGACGAGAATCTCAAAGCAACAAAGAAAGCCAAGAGGAAGAGCTTGTTTGAGGCCATTTCTTAGGTGGTCAAAGAAAGATATTCTCGGAAAGCTAGAAGATGAATGAGCAAAAAGAGCTTTGTTGAGACTTGAGTGGTGAAGCAAGGACTAGTGTCGGTTTTATATGGTAGGAAGTAGAAACCTACCAAAGTAGAGGTGAATCAGGTTGGTGAACAAGCTATCTGTATAGCTGGGAATAACTACTAAATTATTTTGGATTTGATCTTACATTAGTTTACCATCTAATCCAACCCAAAAAAAGATTGTAAATTAACAAATTTAGCTCTGTTTTTTTAAATGAGTTTGATAAAATACAAATCAGCTTTTTAATTTTCTTTATTACATTGTGCCAGTTACCATGTACAAGCAATTTAGGTTTGGATCATATATAAAATATATTGCATAAGACCTCCATGCTTCTTCGGTCAAAGCTGAATAAAGCTTGACCATCACACGTTAGTTTAAACAAGCCATGTGTATGGTTAGAAATAAGCAGAAAAAATTTTTGAGTTTGACATTATTAGCTTACCAATATCAAATCCTTACTGCACTAGAAAAATGTACCAAATGAGTTATTAGGGTAACAATCAGCTTTTTTCCTTTAGTTCGTTATACCAGTTATTTTATATATAATCCCAATTTAATTAATTAATTAGATTTTTATATTTATGACCTCCAGCCTTGTTTGGTCAGAGATTAACGAAGCTTAACATTGAGAAATTAGTTTGAAATTACTACATAAATTGTACCCAAGTGTGCAAATAAAAAGTATCGAAACTCTTGATTGGTCATGATTTTATTAGGCAATGTTAAAATATATTTATGAAGAAATTATTGATAAAAATATACTTTTATAAAAATATTGTTATTTAATATTTTAAATTTCTAAACATACTCTTATGACGAAACATAATATGATACTACTAATAAATTTGTATTAATCTTCTAAAAGTTCCCAAGTAGCCAGATTTTGTATTATTACTTTGAAATTCTTGAGTTTTTCTTTTACGTTATTTTACATCCTTCCATTTGGGGTTTTAGTTACTCTTTTTCCCATTAATTCATATCATTAGAAAAGTATATTGTGCTTTTCACTCCCTTAATATTATTCAGCCTTAATTAATCGGAAATTATTAGATTCTTTCTGATTTGTACAAAAAACAATAGAAAATTGAGTTAATCATCAATTACTTTGTGTTCATGTTAATGTTAGTTTTGAGAGCTTTATCGCATAATCGAGAAACCAAGCTAGCTTGATCAATATACGACAGAATATCAACGATCGACAATAAGAGCCTCAATTAAACATATCTAATCACTATATAATCTTTATATAGAAAATATATTATTCGACTTTTCCATGGAACAAAAAGTTTAGGTACCACCGAAAATAAGAAAGACAATAATTGAAATAGACACAATTAGTAAGAATGGCAATGCCAATCAGTCGTTCTTGGACAAATCCATCGCGAAGCATGATATCCAATGATGAAACTCTTGACAACTATATTAATTCAAGGATTATTAGTTGAATGACCAGAGATGAAAAAAGGTAATGGAGAGGTCCTTAATTAGAGAGACTTGGCATGGTGATGAGCACTAACCAAATTAACATTGTAGCGTAATGAAGACAAATTTGATACCGATAAAGGTAATAAAAGAAGACGACCAATGGAGGTTGGACATGGATGAAAATATTGACGAGTGGAGGATTTCAAAGGATAAATCGTTTACAGCAATCAATTAAAAGGGGTTTAATGTGTGTAATTGTGTTTATCGGTTTTCATGTGCTAGGGAGTTTATACATATGTGCGTGAATTATAGAGTGGGTGCAACACAATTACACACATTAAAAGCATGAAAGGACAGTAATAATACTGTGAAATAGAAAAACAGAAAATTTTTAATTAAAATGAATTTTATCCGCTCTGCCTGAAAAGAGAAAATGTCTGGAGAGGATTTACCTTTTTGTTTGAAGCAAGGTCTTGTGTAATTTGAGACTTGAGAGGTTATAAACCTTTGTGTATGGATATTTCAAAGAATAAAAATATATTATTGTGGATACTGGTTATTTTAAAAATAGAGAAGACTAATCTTACCTATTCATTTGAATTGTCTCTAGAGGTAAATAGATTTTATAAAGCTTACATAGAAGTCAAATTAGGAAAGGATCCTGGCCTTTATGGCAGAGTCAACAATCCATGCTAACTTAATTAACGTAGAAAATTTAAAAAATGCTCGAAATTTAAGTATGGATTGCAATAATACCCAAAAGGTTAAAAATTTGCATGCCATGATCTTGTCCAGCAATCCAACAGATATGCCAGATAGCATTTGATAGTATCCAATAAGCTTATCGGATAAACTTGGACAGGTCTTTGATAGTCGGATAATGAGCCTTGAGTGTCATATATGGTTATGGTATGCAAATTTTCAAAGAATGACACATTTATTAAAGAAGCCCCCAAATTTGGGGATTTTTAAATCTTTTCCATTAATAATACCCCAGAATATATATCATTAATGATCGATAAAAGCCTTAATTAAACCTCTCTTAATCACTATATATATAATCCTTGTATTGAAAAAATATTACTCGACTCCCATGCAACAAAAGGTTTTCAGGTACCGAGGAAAAACTAAGAAAGACGAGTAGAAATAAACACATTTAGTACAAATGGCAATGCCAATCAGTTGTTCTTGAACAAGAATAACACCCAAGTACGTAATCCAATGATGAAACAATTGACAACTATATTTATTCAAGGATTAGTAGTTACGTTGAATGAGTGAGAGATGAAGGAAGGAACACGGAGGTCCTTAGGAAGACTTGGTATGGGGTGAAATGTGGGTCTAGGTAGGACATCAGACGGATGAGGTAAAGACGGAAATTCATCTAATTGACATTGTAGCTCAATGAAGACAAATGATTACTCATCATGGTAATAAAAATGAGAGGATGCAAAGATAGTACATGGTGGAAGATATTGATCATAGGAGGAGGGTTTCAACGATGAGTTTTTTATAGCAATCAATTAACACGGATGTAATGTGTGTAATTGTGATTGTTTTAATTTGTTTTTCATGTGCTATAGGATTTATGTATGTCTGAAGTGTACGGTAGGTGGATACAATGAGGCTGGACAGGTATATAAGACTGAAACATATAATTAACAAGTAATATGTAACTAGTTCAACCTTTCATCTGCATCTTTGTCAGCTACGTGATAAAGTGACAACGATCATCAAATTTAGACATCTTAAATTTGACCTACCAAGTGGAATAAGAAGCAATTGAGAGTTTCCAGAGATGGTAAGGGTATGGGATAATAGAAATAATATTTGTTAAGTTTTCCTCCAACACTCTTGATGATAATTGTTTGTGCTTATGCCAATAATAGACAATTTACCTGCTTGGTAGCTAGGTTCCTTTGTTTTTTTTTTGGGATATTCAAGATGATTATAGACAACTTAACTGTACGATACCTAGGTTAAATTTTGCTTTTTCTTTTTGGAAATTAATTATATATTCTTGATTCTTGTTTAACTATTTTCTTACGATAAAAATATAATATCTAGTATTTTCTAATTTAATGGACAACAAAAATTAAGAACTGAAAAGCAAAATAAAAGCCATCTCTTATTTATTATTAAATACTGGTATTACAATCAATAATAATTGGAACTATCCCATTCATATACAAACATCTGGTAAAAACTATACAATAAGCTAATGAATACTGCCCCCTGACTTAGCCAAGAGAACGACAACAAATAAAGAGATACGGCTTCAAATTTAACTACAACAATGTAATTGGAAGTTTTATGTCGTCCCTAGTGACAAAGAAAGCTAGAGATATAGGCATTCAGCTAGCTATCCGCATGGAAATCATGATGGTTAACTTGAAGGGCTTTTGGTTGATAGACTAGGGAATGGAAGCAAGTGACCTTTGGAAGAGAAGGCATGGGAGCTAGTCATAGTAGCAGGTGGCATAGCGACCTTTGCAAGTTTAGGCATGGGAGGCATACTTGGAAGTGGTGGCATAGAAGGAACTCTAGGCATTGGAGGCATGCTAGGAAGTGGTGGGATAGATTTTTTTTGTGGAGGAAAATGAGGGCATTGTAGGGCGTGGCAGCGGAGGTAGTGAAGGCAAAGGTGGCAATGCATTACGCAAATTTGGAATCCCAGGCCAATGTGGCATCGGAGGTAAAAATGACATTTGCATAAATAGTTTACGAGCGGCTAGCCCAACATCCATGGATGAAAATGTCAAAGCAAAGATGAAAGCAAAGATGAAGCACTTTCTAGAAGCCATTCTTTTAATGATGAAACAATGATTTTAATTTGAAATTTGAGTGGAATGAAGAATTAGTGTTGGGTTTATATAGCTATAGAAAGTAGAAACCTAACAGGGGTATAGGTGTCGTGAACAAGTCAATTGAAAGGTTGGGAACACGCAGCAAGCATTTTTTATATTATTAGTTTACCATCAAATCTATAAGACACCAGAAAAATGTATCGAGGGGTTTTGTCAACCACATATGAGTTTTATTATGGTTACAATCAGCTTTTGTCTTTATGTAAAGCCATTGCCATATACGCTTAAGTTACTTAACTATATTTGGAGTTCTATTTATATATATATGAACATTTGGTTGGTCATATTTTTAGGGTTTTTTTTTATTAATATGTGTATGATTAGCATATAAACATGATAATTAAAATACCAAGTAAAATGTATTATGATCTTAGGAATTAAAAGAAAATAAAAAAAATTGTAAAAAAAAATTATTTTAAATTTTTTTATCAACCTTATACAATTACTTTTGTTTCTAATCTTCTAATCAGAAGTCCCAACACTTGTTAGCCACATTTTATTTTAGGGATAATTCAATTTGCCCCCGATATTAGGCCTAAATAAAAGTGAGGATCTCAGTTTTTTAAATTCCAATTTGCCCCCTAAACTTCCTCTGACGACGTTAAAATTAATGGAAAATGATGCCTAAAAATCATCAAACCCTAATAGGTAGCAAATATACCAAAATACCCTTTTTAAGGGCTTTGACCAAGTCAAATAATAAATTTAACAAAAAAATAAAAAACTTTAATTTCATCTCAGTTCTCTTTACATCTCTTTACATCCCCAACAGCATCCACTTTAGCTCATTCATGCCCAACCAACCCATGAAGTCCATCATTGCCATCGTCATGTGTAAACCACACCACCTCATCACCTCCCAAAGTGTCATTGCTGGCATCTCTATCACCGCCGCCCTCCTTTTCCTTGATGCTACTGCCTACATGTCATTTTTTTTACCGTTTCATTCCTCTCTTCATCGTCCATGGTGTCCCACTCTCTCAAGGCCTCTCATTTGCATTCTCCGCTATTCAATACATCCTTCACCTGCTCTTCCCTTCTTGGCATAACTTCCTCCACCTCCATTTCCCTTTTTTTAAATTGTTTTTTTTTTGTGGTGCTATAAAGGTTAAGTTGATGGCTGAATTGATGTGGTCTTCGTTTTTTTTTTTTTTTTTGTGATGGTGCAAGGGTGAAATTGGGTGGTTTAGTGACACATCCGAAAAAATATTATCTCCCAAGTATAGGAGTGTCGAAGTAATAAACCCGATGAGACCAGGGTCGATCCACGAGGAAGGGGATTTAGAGGTACGTACAAACTATAAGGTAAGCAAATATGATATGAATAATTCAAAGAAATGGCAAGACAAATATAAGTAAAGATGGTAGGCGGTACTACCGACCATTCAAATGTAGAATAAAAACAAAAGATGGTAAAACCATCCATGGAAATTAGGAGGTAAAACCTACCATAGCAAATAAAAGAACAAGTTCATAAACAATAAATGGGAATAATTAAAATGCAAGTAAGAGGAATTAACACAATAATAATGAAAGCTAAGGTAAGGGGATCCGCCCTTGATATATCAAATAAGGATAAGTAACCCATTTATAACTCAATTGGAATCCACATATCAAGGAGGTTCCAATCGAAAGGTATGTTATTTAAGCCCATTTTAGTAATATGAATTATATTTGTTTCGTTACCAATATTTATAACACTTCTTGTAAATGGGTTCAAGCATCCAATGTGCCAATCACCATATGTCTACAACAAATCAAGGTTCCTAACTAGACTTGTGTCGGTAATGAAGAAACATACGACATCTAGAAAGGATCCAAGCCTTTGATATGCCAAGGATTGTCTACAATGGATCGAGACCTCCACTTTACGAGTGGTGTCAAGATTGATTAAGAAAATAAATATAAAACATATAAAACAAATAACAAAAGATTATGATTATTAAGCACATACCAAAGGGCTAGAAAATCCTTATTCTCGTATCAAGGGTTTCATCCTTTCACCTTAGCAAGAGAATTTAGCAAGACATTATAAAAGAAAGAAAAAAAATTACAAAAAAAAAGATTTATTAATAACATTAAGATAACAAAACACAAGAGAAAACACAATAATAAGTGATCCCAGCCAAGGCCAAGATGCCCTAATGGAAGGCACCTCTATTTATAGATACATTCAGGGGCAAACTTGTCAAATTACAAAGGGACAATTGTAAAATATCTTGTTGACAATTTGGATCATCATGTGCACTGACTTTGACCACCGATTTCGGCAACGAATTATTTAGAATTTTGATCACATGTCTTCCTAAAAGTTGTAGATATTTCTCTCAGCTTTCTAGAACATCTTGATTCATATGATTTGGATACGTATATCAAGAGATATGTTCAAAATACGTAGGCATGGTCACGTTGGGCTGAAACTACAGATGGGTTCATTTCAAGCCCATTTTTAGTCCAATAAGAGCCCGAATTTGATGATTCTTGTGAAATATAATCTTGTAGATACTTTAATCATCTTTCCAAAAAATCAAGATTTGCACCATTCTGATCTATAAATAGAAAGTTATGCCCATTTTACCGAACCTGTAACAAAAACCAAAAATAAGATGAAGTTAATTCAAAAGATGCAAAGACTACAAATATACTTAAGTTAAGGAATTTAATGACACTATCACTGCAAAATAATGGATTAAGCTCTTATTAATCATACACATTTAAGTATTCATCACACCCCCTAACCAGCTTATTGCTAGTCCCTAGCAATTAAAGCGTTAGTATTTAGTAGTGATTTATAGAAATTTACATCTAAGGTGGCCATTTTTGCACTCTCCTTGATTCTATCCAAATAAAAAAACTCTAAACCGGTTTTTTTTCTCTTTTTCTTTTCTTCTTTTTTTTTTTAAAGACTTATGTACCTTTCAATATCGATTCTAATATTTGTTAAGGCTAACATCCTTAGGCAAGGGCATTCATTCATCGGTATATATATATATATATATATATATATATATATATATATATATATATATATATATATATATATCCATTCACATGACTATGTGGTTGAGGTTTCTTTTTTTTTTTTTTTTTGAAATAATGCATCTTTAACTTATGTAGCGAGCCTTAGGCTAATGACTCCCAGACGAGTTGGCCTTAGGGCATTAGATGTTAAGACACCCCTACGAGCTTAACGACTCAGGTTGCCGATGCTTTATTTTTGCTTATAAACTTGTGGATAGTGCAATGTTCAATCCCCTTAAGCTTTCTCCTTAATCCATGTAACGAGCTTTGGGCCAATAGCTCCCAAACTAGTTGGTCTTAGGGTATTAGGTGTTAAGGCACCCATTGGGCTTAATTGCTCGAATTAAGTAGGGTACGAGACCAAACTTATCCACAATTGTTTTTTTTTTTTTTTGCTTTCACTTTTTTTTCTTTTTTCTTTTTAACTTTCCCCTTCCTTTTGTTGTTATCCTAAACAAAACAAAAGAACTCAAATATTACAACATTTCATTTTGCCACCCACAATCATGCATCAAGGTGTGCGTGTGTATAAAGAAAGGTTCGTGAATACTTGCTTAATGAGTACATGAGCAAACAATTTATTAAATGACAAAGTTGTGAGAGTTCATAGATTTGAATAATTCAAAGTGAAGTGAATAAGACATCCTCATTATAAAATCCAAAAATCAAAACTAAATAATATCAAGTTAGCTAAAATGAGTCTTCAAAAGTGCAAAATCAAAACAAAATGACAAATTAGTTAGAGTTTGTTTCAAGAGTTCAAAATGGCCCTCTTTATTCTGCCATTCCTGACCCAGAATGCGTCTCAAGAGGATTTGAACTCCTTACACCGCACTCTAAATCTAATTACTAACTCGCTTTTCTTTTCTTTTTTTTTTTTGCAAGAAAAAGAAAATATAAGATAGTTATGTCTATTATCCTTCCCCCCTAACCAAATGAAATATTGTCCTTAATGTTTAAATGTAGAGAGATAAAGTATATGAGATATTACCTGAAGCTTCAGTTATTCAAAAGAGACGACTTGAAAGACACATAAAATAAAATGCTACAAATAAAATAAAAGACAAGAAAGATTACAAACGAAGATTCAGATCCAATTTGGACTTTTTGTTTTGTCCCCCTAACCAATTAATTTCAGTTATAGCTGGGTCAGGTTCATATTCGACTACTTGTAATTTGTCAAGTAATTCACTAGTAGTAGTGGTAGAAACAAGGATCTGTCACACCGAGTGAGGGATAAAATTCTGTTTTACAGCTGCATCAACAAAATGTATCAAAGGATCAAAGAAATTTTTAACATTCAACAAACCTATGGGTTTTTTATGGAGATTTAGTTGGGCCCAAGAGGTAATTGGAAAAATTCCTTCGAGAGTACTAAGCCACCTGGCAAAGCAATAAAGGCATCCGAATTAATAAGCATATATGCCATGCGTTCATGCATAGAGGAGACCTGTAACTCCTTCCCAATCGTTTTTTCAATGATTCTTTCTACAGCCAAAGCTTTAGGAATAACACCTAAAACTTGACTACTCCTACGAGTGAAGCTGTTGACACACAACCCATTAACCTAAGGCTATCTCCCCCATAAACCACATGAATCTTTCTTTCAGCTAATAGCCTACCAAGATAATTTGCTACTGCTATAAACTCTTCACTTTTTCCAGGTGAAGATCCACAGAATACACATATGTTTTGGATTCGACATTTTGAGGTTCCCTCCATGTGTATGCAACTCTCTAACTATATGTGTGAAGAGAAGAACAAGAGATGTCATATTTTTGGAGTGCAAAAAGGTATTCTAATGATGACACCTATATAGGTAGCTCAGCTGTTAGTTGAAAAAGTTTGACAATGAAGCATAGAAATTAAAAAAAAAAAAGACAGAAATAAGACACCATAAATGCATGAGTCAACCGAAAGATAGAGATATTAATTCAAAAATGACAGTTGTAAGGCATTAAAATTCAAAAATGATAGCACACATGCATATGTACAGGTAGTTGTGACTGTGGCTCACATCTTCCTCTAGTTTTACGTCTAGAAACGGCTTAAACACCTTCTATGAGTTGGGGATATGTTTCCCATCCAGTTTTCTTATAAGCTGGTAAACAGGGTCGTTTTGAGTTGGATTCCCAAGACTATAATGTTCCTGCTCGTCTTGAAATTGTGTCCATAATTTCAAAATTTCACCCTACACATTTCCATAAGAATGCCTCTCAAGAGTCAATTGGATATTATCCAAAGACTCCCTACTCAGTCCATTCTTGATGAATTATAGCTTATCCTGTCGATTGTTAGACAAATATCCCAAGGAGCGACAATGCTGGTTACAAGTCCATCTTACACATTTTTGACAAACTTGTAACCTTTTCGCTCTTCGCTTTTTGGTGTAAGAGCTTTTTCCTAAACCTGGCATGTGGGAAACAAGATTATCTGAAAACTCATAAGAACATTGAACCTTGGCTTCAATTAACCATCTTAAATTAGTAGGAATACCCTTACGCATCAACATTCTTAGTCTTTCTGCGCGAGCTTTGTAAATTTTAAGCAAATCATTTTGACGAAGATAGGGAAAATGTTTGTGCAGATTTGAGAGAATGGTATTCATGTGAAGAAAATGAGAGAAAAGAAAAGAAAATAAATGTAAGGTGAGCAACAGTTTTTAGGGAACTGAAAAACCGACTTTAAAGGCCACGGAGTACTGTATCCGCCACTTGACCAAGAAACAAAATAAAAACACAAGAAATAAATAAAAGCACACGAAAGAAAATAAAAACAAAATAGAAAATGATAGAAAAATAGAGAATAACAACAAAAATAGAAAATATGATGCAGAAAGATAAAACTTGATTAATCGTGATAGACAAAGTCCATAAGAAGAATCTCTTCGAAACATATAAGGTAATTTACCACGATCAAAAATATGTCATTGAGGTGGTACCTCTCTTTTTCCTTTATTTGTGAGAATGGAAGAGATTACCACTAGTTGAGTTTGTTTGTCCTTGAGGCATGCATTCTTGAGTTTGGATGTTTCTTCCTGCCTTTTTTCAAAACATGGCTCCCAACTCTTAATCTCTTTCACCTATACAAAATCAAGCAATAAAAATTCTTTAGAAGCAATGGGCACTAATTGCATACTTGGTTTAATTGAACTAGTTAACCCGATTTCTGAAGGACTTGAAAAATTCTCATTTTGGATATAGTCTTCCACATTAGTTTTAGTCCTATTAGCTTCCTCATTTTCATCATGCCTGAAAAGTTCATTAATGTCAAAATTTTGGTTAAATTCCTTTGCATGATGAAATGAGGGCATAAATGATGATTCCGTCTTTTCCTTGTTAGATGTAGGCTTATTAACCTCTTCCTTACCATTTGGGATTGATTCATCATCTTTCTCATAAGGGTTAAGAACATGTTCTTTATCAACCTTACCATCATGAAGAGTACTGACCGAATCTTTGTCTAGATGTTGACCACTTGAATTACTCACATGTGGATTGATGGGGTTTGGCTCTAGTTGAGATGGAAACTCACTTTTCTCATGAGTACTAAGTGCAAATGCAAGTTTTTCAAGAGCATCATTCAAGTTTGTCATAGTCTGAGCAGTTTGACTATTAAAAGCCTCTTGCTTTGCAACGAATGAATCTAATGTTTCTTCAAGATTCTCATAAGACGCATGATCATGAGATTTTCAAAAATTTTGATATGACTGAAAAGGAGGTTGGTAAGATTGTGCATGATTATCATTCCTCCAATCAAAATATGAGTGATTTTTCCATCCAAAATTATAGTTTTGTGAGTAAGGATTAGGATTTGACCTTTGGAAAGTGTTTAAAATATTGGTTTGTTCATGGAGACTTTTCCTAAAGGTAGGCACAAGTGGGCACTTATCCGTAGGATGATCATTAGTATTGCAAATATGACAAACAATTTCTTGCATAGACCACATTTCTAAATCCTTGACTTTTTTAGCTAGGAACATAAATTTAGCATGAAGATTATGATTCTCCCTAAAGTTATAAAGGCCTCTACTAGATGTTCTTGGTACCTCATAGGTGCCAACATTGTTCCAATTTTGGGCATTTTTCGCTAGTAAGTCTAGGTAATCCATGGCTCTATCAGGGTCTTTATTTTCAAATTGTCCATTACATATTAATTCTACCATTTGCCTAGCTTGTTGTGTAAGACCTTCATAGAAAACTAAAACTAGTCTCCATGTTTCCAAACCATGGTGAGGACAAGTATTAAGCAATGCTTTATACCTATCCCAGCACTAGTAAAACGTCTCTCCTTATTTTTGAGTGAAAGTGATAATTTGCCTTTTGAGAGAATTTGTTCTATAGGGAGAAAAGAATTTTTTAAGAAATTATTGTTGCATTTCATCCCATGAGCTAATGGATCCTGACCTAAGACTTTGTAGCCATGTTTTAGCTTTATCTTTTAAGGAAAAAGGAAAAAGCTTTAATCTAAAGATGTTTATGCTACAATTTAGGTCACTATAGGTATTGCAAAACTCTTTAAATTCTCTCAAGTGCAAATATGGGTTTTCAACATCTTGGCCATGAAAGTAGGTGAATGAAATCCGGTTCATAGTTGAAAGATATTGCATCATGAGGGAAGACTATGCATGATTGTGTACAAATTCTTATAAGATTTATGTAGTCAATTAATGTTCTTGGTAGGGTATGGGCATGGTTTTTTTTTTCAAAAGAAGATGAGTGGCGGCTAACAATTCTACCAACTAATGCAAAGAGAAAGAAAGGATGAACACATGCAAGAAAAATAAAAATATAAATGAGAAAAGAAAATACTTACAATTTTGTACACCAAATTTTACCTTCCCTGGCAATGGCGCCAAAAACTTGACACATCCGAAAAAGGATTATCTCCTAAGTATAGGAGTGTCGAAGTATAAACCCGGTGAGACCGGGGTCGATCCACGAGGAAAGGGATTTGGCGGTACAAACTATAAGGTAAGCAAATACGATATGAATAATTCAAAGAAATGGCAAGATAATATCAACAACTATAAGTAAAGATGGTAGGCTGTACTATCGACCATTCAAATGTAGAATAAAAACAAAATGTGGTAAAACCATCCATGGAAATTATGAGGTAAAACCTACCATAGCAAATAAAAGAACAAGTTCATAAACAATAAATTGGAATAATTGAAATGCAAGTAAGAGGAATTAACACAATAATAATGAAAGCTAAGGTTAGGGGATCCGTCCTTGATATATCAAATAAGAATAAGTAACCCATTTATAACTCAATTGGAATCCACACATCAAGGAGGTTCCAATCGGAAGGTATGTCATTTAAGCCCATTTTAGTTATGTGAATTATATTTGTTTCGTTACCAATATTTATACCACTTCTTGTAAATGGGTTCAAGCATCCAATGTGTCAATCATCATATGTCTACAACAAATCAAGGTTCCTAACTAGACTTGTATCGGTAATGAAGAACCATACGACATCTATAAAGGATCCAAGCATTTGATGTGCCAAGGATTGTCAACAATGGATCCAGACCTCCACTTTACGAGTGGTGTCAAGATTTATTGAGAAAATAAATACAAAACACATAAAACAAATAACAAAAGATTATGATTATTAAGCACATATCAAAGGGTTAGAAAATCCTTATTCTCATATCAAGGGTTTCATCACCTTAGCAAGAGAATTTAGCAAGAAACTATAAAAGAAAGAAAACAAATTACAAGAAAAAAGAAGATTTGTTAATAATATTAAGATAACAAAACACAAGAGAAAACACAATAACAAGTGATTCCAGCCAAGGCCAAGCTACTCTATTAGATCACAAGGCACCTCTATTTATAGATACATTCAAGGGCAAACTTTTAAAATTACAAAGGGACAATTGTAAAATATCTTGTTGACAATTTGGATCATCATGTGTACCGACTTTGACCACCGATTTTGGCACCGAATTATTTACAATTTTGATCACATGTCTTCATGAAATTGTAGATATTTCTCTTAGCTTTCTAGAACATCTTGATTCATATGATTTGGATACATATATCAAGAGATGTGATCAAAATACGGAGGCATGATCAGGCTGGGCTAAATCTACGGATGGGCTCACTTCAAGCCCATTTTTGGTCCACTACGAGCCTAAATTTGATGATTCTTGTGAAACACTATCTTGTAGATAATTTAATCAGTTTTCCAACAAATCAAGATTTGCACCATTCTGATATATAAATAGAAAGTTATGCTCATTTTACAGAACCTATAACAAAAACCAAAATTAAGATGAAGTTAATTCAAAATATGCAAAGACTACAAATATGCTTAAGTTGAGGAATTTAATGACACTATCAGTGCAAAATAATGGATTAAGCTCTTATTAATCATACACATTTAAGTGTTCATCATTTAGATTGTGTGGTTTTTAGGTATTTTTGGTGGTGTCGAGGTGAGACTAGTGGCTAGTTATAGTGGTTTTTGAGTATTTTTATGGCGGTGCTGATGTGAGATTGGTGGCTAAATTGTTGGTCTCCAGGTATTCTCTATTCTTTTTTTTTTTTTATGGTGGTTTTTGGGTATTCTTTCTAATTGGGTACGTTAATTTCAATGGGTATTGTAGGCATTGGATTTTTGGTTATGATTTTAGAGGGCCAGTGATGACAGCGAGAGACATCAATTAAAAGTCATTTCTAGCTTGCAAGGACAATGAGAATTAACACCAAGAGTGGGTAGATTGCCAAGTAGGCTTAGGACAATTATGGTATCGATAGGGAGTAGTCAAGACCCTAAGAATCATGTCTGCCCGATGCATACACGAACCGTCAGTGTCAGAATCTATAAATAGGGTTGGCGCCTATAGGCTAGGGTTTGCACCTTTAACACTATAGGTGCGTGCCTCTAGTCATTAGAGATGGCACACGAGCGCCTGTAATCATTAGTGGTGAGTGCCTCTAGGGTTCACACCTTAGAAGGATCTAGAAACCTAACCAGCGCCTATAGTAGCGCCTCTAGTAGAGGCGTGGGCCTTTAGCATTATAGGCGCGCACCTGTAGCTACAGTCCCATGTCGGGAAAAGAGCCCATTTTGTGACCACCTAAGAGCCTATATAAGGGAACACTGATCTCGATTCTAGGCAAGTAGTTTTGGGTGCAAAAAAAAAAAATACTTGAAAACTAATATTTTTGAGAAATTTTGAATATTTCAAAATTTTCTCTCATTATAAATATTTTCGTTGTTCTTTTGGTGTTCCTTGGATTACTGTAGAACGCCAATGCTAGTCAAAAATCAGCTTCTAATTAAATTCGAAATTTGATAAGTTTTATGAGGGCCTCCTCTTTAGTTTAAAATTTGCCATGTTTAGTTTAGGTATAATTAGTAGGTAATTATGTCATGCTTAGCTTAGGAGTAGTTTAATTAATAGTAATTTAATTATGCCATGTTTAGGATTAGCAGTAGTTAGTTAGTAGTTAATTGCCATGTTTAGTTTATGATTAGTGGTAGTTAATTAGTAGTTTAACTGTGTATGTTTAGTCGTTAATTATGTAGTTAATTAGTTGTTAATTGTACATGACTGGCAAATAATTAATAGTTAATTACTTGTTAGTCACATTGTTAGTGGGTAATTAGTGGTTAATTGTATAATGTTTAGATGTCAATTATGCATGTTTAGTGTAGTCAATTGATGATTAGTGATATCATGTTTAGATCAATGTTAATTTTAATTATGCCTTGTCATACTTGTCATTGCTAATGCCTTTATTTGATGATGAAGGGTTGACTTGAAACTCCTTTAGTTTACAATAGTATTTATTTTATTGCAAAATTATTTGAAACGATTGTAATGCTCTATCGCTTCCCTCATGTTTGACAGAAATGAAATCGATTCTCCTCCCTCTTTCTATGTTTATAAACTATTAACACTTCACATGTAATTAATAAAAAGATAAAATGTGGTTGTGTGCATAATAAAACTTAGGATCAAGATAGGATAGCATTAGTAACTAAGAACCTAGAACTCAGTAAACCTTAGTAGAGGCTGGATTAACGTCCTAGCGGGTGTAACTTGTACCTAACTTTCCTAACTTGTCTCTGAAGGAATGATGAGTAGCTAGGTCCAGATAAGCAAGGGATTGGCTACCGTCATCCAATTTTTCTTGTGCTTAATTACCTGGGTGGCGACTCCATCATTTCTCCAGGTATTGTCTCTGTGACTTAACTCGTATGACCCTCTTTCAAATAGAGCTTAGATAAGCAGTGCCAAGGTCGCAAGCACTTAGAACAGGATGGAAGCCCCAATGACAGGTAGTTTTCTAAATTAATTATTTATGGTAGTGCTTGTTGCTTGCTAGGTATTCAATGGGTTATTGCTTGCTTGATTGATTTTTTGTGTGGTTGCTTGCTAGTTACTACAATGGTTGTGTCATTCGGAAGGGGTTGTAATGGTAAAGGGTTATGGCAATGGTGAAGCAATTGTGAAGGGGTAGTGTTGGTGAAGCAATAAAGGGTTTCGATAATGTTGGTGAAACAATGGTGAAGGGGTAGCGTTGGTGAAGATGGAATTTTTTTAGTTTTCTTTCTTTTGATTGATTTTGATTTTTGTTTTTGGATTTTGAATGCGTTTGTGATGTTGTTAGGTTGTTTGGGGAGTGATGCTGCCAGGTGGTGGTACAAATTTGGTTATTTTGTGTGGCGGTTGCTGGGTTATTTGGGTGGTGATCTCGTTGAGGTGCATTGCAGAAAGGGTGATTGGCCTTGTTGGCTTTGTTGATGTTGAGGTTGCTCTTACAATGGTAGATGTTAGGGAATTACAATGGTGTTGGTTAAGGTTATTAGGTTCAATGGTTTTTGTTCATTGATGGTGTTGTAACTACTATTGTACCAAGTTGTATACAGAGTTAAAGTTGCCAGCAGTTAGTTCCAGGTAGAGTGGTGTAGCAATGGTTAGGGATTTTGATTAGATTTCTTCTAAATAAGTTTGATTATAATTAAATATTTAATTTAATTCTTAATTAATTTTTATTAGTTTAATTGGCTTAATCACAGTATATACTGGTCTCTGTTTAATTAATATCAACATGATTACCCTTTTTGCCCTTACTTAGTTAATTTTAACGTTGTTAGAGAAAGTTCGGGGGCATATTAGAATTTTAGAAAATTGAGGTCCTCACTTGTATAAAGGTCTATAGGCAGCTTGGTGAAAATGTCAAATGTAGATTTCTATAAATGTAATCTATTAAATAACTTTAAATAAAATATACATAATATATTATTAATTTGAAATTATTATTCAGAATTTTTTGTATTTTTGTATAATTATATGCTTTGAATTTTCTTTTCGGATTTCTAGTTACTTGTGTTTTACCCATCATTGGAAAAGTTTATTGTGGATGTATTGCTCCTTTGTATTTTTAACTTATCCAGTTTTAATAAATAGGAAACTAAATTATATTTCTTTCTGATTTAACAAAAAAAGAAAATTGCGTTACTTAATTCGTATGAATGCATGTTAACTTGAGTTTTTTGAGAGCTTAATTTATGGCATTGTCAACAGCCAAGCTTTAACTCAATCAATATACTAAAGCAATTGCAATGATAATTAAGTACCTCAAGCAAACATATGCATCATTGATACGTAATCTTTCTATAGAACGAAAAAAATGCACGACTCTCTTGGAACAAAAGTTTAGGTACCACCATAACAATTAAACAAGACGTACAAATGGCAATGCTAATCAGTTAGTTCTTCATGAACAAATTCAATTGCCGATCATGAAACCTAGTAACGAAACGAGAGGTAACTATTATATTACAACATTTAGTAGTTCAAGGATTTTTAGCTGGATGAGTAGGGATGAAGGAAGAAAAAAGGAGCTCATTAGGAAGACTTGGCATTATGGGCAATGTAGGTTAAGGAAAGACATCAAGTAGATGTGGTAAACATGGCAAATAAGAAATCTTATGTAGCTCAGGTAATTTTGGTTTTGGGATGTGAAGCATAGGTGGCAATTCAAACCTGGGGGACGATGGCAACTGTGGCAATTAAGGCTTAGGTATCTTTGGTAATGTTGTTCATTGAAGAAAAAATGATTAGTAGAAATGGTATATAAATACAGGTATATGGAGATACGACATGGTTGAAAATATTGACAAGAAGGCTTCAAGAATAAGTTATTGTTAATTGACACTAGTTAGTAAAAAGGGAGGAAATTTAATTGTGTTATGGGCTTTCATAGATGTAGGAATTGAAGAGTATGTAGGTATAATAACGTTGGATAAGTAGATTAGACCAAAACAAATGATCTAACAAACAATACACATAACCAAAGCTATATTAAGGTTGGGTTAGTGAGAAATCTTGTTAACTAGTTTAACCTCTCAACTAAATTAATTTACCTCAGTATACATTTTGACAAAAATGGAAACTATTATCAACCAAAGACGTATATAATTTTCTTGATTTAAAAAGCTTAACTAATATTTGAACTATGAAGGGAGTAAGAAATAGTTAATTAAGAGCTTCGAAAGGTGTTAAGGTTGCGAACTAATGGAACTAATATTCGTTAAAGTTTTAATGCAATATTCTGCAAAATAATTGTTTATGCAAATTTCAAAGTCAATTAGACAATTGACACACATGGTAGCTAGATTCCATTGTGAATTATTTGGATATTCAAGGTAATTATAGACAATTTACCTATACGCGGCAGCTAGGCTCCATTGTGGTTTGTTTGGAAATTAAACATATTCTTGATTATGGTTCAAATCTTATGATAAAAATATGGGTGAGGCTATATGAACCCCCATGAGCTCTCTCCACAACCCTTTTCTATGTACACCCGATAGTAAATTGTTTAAAAAAGCTAAAATTTTTTCTAAAACATATGAAAAATTTTAAAACTATATAATCTGCCTAAAATTAATATATTAATGTTTATTACAAGAAAAATATAGTTAAAACACAAATTTTTATTAAAAATTAATGAAACAAACCATTAATTAAAAAATTTATTTTATTGATAAATCATATAGTTTGTGAATAATTTTTTATTTGTTAGTAATTTCTGATTAAATACAGTAATAAGCAATTGGATTCTATTCATTTTATGAAGTTATTTATAATCTCTTTCTTATTTTTGGATGAAAGATTAACTATTACAATTTCAAAATAATGAGTACATTTAGAAAAAAAGGTGTGAAAAGTATTTTGTTTGTTATTGGTGCACTTATTGGAAGCCAACACCAATAATAATAGGCTTCATGTTTAACTGTACTAAGCAAAAATATACTAGAGCTACCCATATGATGCTTACATTGTTGCACAATGCGAAAGCGATACCATTAAAACAACCAAATGCAGAACCACAAACTATGTCAGATAATTGAATATAATAGAAGCTAAAGAGGTAACCAATATTCACAATAGAAAGAACATCAAGATTTAACGAGGTTCGGTATTGTTATCTACGTCCTCGGGCGCCGCTGAACAAACATTTCACTATCTTCAAAGAGAATTACAAACTTTTGTACCACAAAACAAATACCACAACTATTGGGCCAAACTGCAATTACCCAAATAGTTGGGTCAAACTGTAATTACCCAAATAATTGGATAATGCTATAAATACCCAAAAATAAGGAAAAAAATAAATATTATAAACTTTAAGGTCCTTAATAAAAAGGCCCTTAAACTGTGCGGTCTTATATTAAGACCTCACAAATATGGGGGGGTAAAGGAAAAATTCAATTTGGACACTTAAATGAGAAGACTCTGCTTTAATTTATAAGCCCAAACCTCTCCAACATAATGACTCCCACATGGTGTGGGATCCTTGCACACACATACAAATGGCTAAAGAGCCAAAACTCCAACAATTCTCCACCTTGGCAATTTAGCCAATCCACCATAAAGCTCTTCTTTTTTCTATATTCTCTATCAATTGCAACGCCTCCAAATGCGTCCAATGGCGCAGTCAAACTCGCACAATGTTGATCAAGTTCAAACAATGACTAAACTTGATCGTTTTCACAACCTTAGTCAACATATCTATGGGCTTCTCGACAGTCTCAATCTTCTGAAGTAAGATTCTTCCTCCATCAACAATCTCTCGCATAAAATGATACCGAACATCAATATGCTTTGTACAAACATGGAACACTGGATTCTTCGCTAAGTGGATAGCACTCTAATTGTCAGAATAAAGAGTGATCTTCTTCTACCCAATTCCCAATTCATCCAACAATCCCTATAACCAAATAGCTTCCTTCACAACCTCTGTCATTGCCATATACTTTGCCTCTGTAGTAGACAAAGCCACCATAGACTGTAAAGTAGACTTCCAACTCACTGGTGCTCTTGCAAGAGTAAACACATAACCGATTGTCGACCGACGTTTATCCAAATCACCAGCATAATCAAAATCAACATAACCAATAGCATACTGTTTACAACTCTAACTGCATGTGAAATGTCAGGTCTTGTACACGCCATAGTATACATCAGGCTACCAACTATATTAGCATATGGAACTCGAGACATATACTCTCGTTCCTCATCTGTACTAGGAGATAAAGATGCACTGAGCTTCATATGAGGAGCAAGTGGGGTACTTACAGGTTTTGACTACTCTGTAATGCCAAACCACTGTAATACCTTCTTCAGATACTGTTTCTGAGTCAAACAAATCTTGCTTCTCCCTCTATCTCTACTAATCTCCAAACCTAGAATCTTCTTAGCTTCACCTAAATCTTTCATCTCAAACTCTCGATTCAACTGAGTCTTCAACTTCTCAATTTCTTCGATATTCGTCGAAACTATCAACATATCATCAACATACAAGAGTAGATAAATGAAAGAACCATGATGTAGCCTCTGAAAATACACACAATTATCAAATTTGCTTCTTGTGTACCTCTGACCCATCATAAACTGATCAAATCGCTTGTACCACTGCCTCGGAGATTGCTTCAAACCATAAAGTGATCTTTTTAGTTTGCACACCAAATCATTCTTACCAGCAACTTTGAATCCCTCTGGCTGAGTCGTATAGATTTCCTCTTCCAAGTCACCATGTAAAAATGTAATTTTTACATCAAGTTGAACTACTTCCATATTCATCTGAGCTACCAAGGCCAACAAAATTCTAATGCAAGAATGTTTCACAACTGGAGAAAATACCTCATTGTAGTCAATTCCTTCCCTCTGAGCGTAGCCTTTAGCCACCAACATTGCCTTGTAGCGGATGTCATTCTTGTCAGGAAATCCATCTTTTTTTGTGTATACCCATTTGCACCCAATTACCTTTTTACCCTTCGGTAGTTGAGCTAGCTGCCAAGTGTCATTCTTCTGAAGAGACTGCATCTCTTTTCTCACAGTTGTCTTCCACTAATCAACTTTAGAACATCTGACTACCTCTTTATAAGTGGAAGGAATATCATCATTTACAATTGGTAGTGCATAGGCCACCATATCAACAAATCGAGCAGGTCTGCAAATCTCACGTCTTAGCCTATTAATTACAATAGATTCTTGTTGCTATTGAGGTTCCTGAGTAGAACCCTCTCCATCATCTCTCAAGTCCTCCTCTGTCAAAAGAGTACCATCATCTATCTCAACAGATCTAACTAGGTTCAATGTTGTCGTTTCAAACTCCACCTACTGCTGAGTATGCTCCACCTGTTGTGGGGTACCATTCACCTTTGTCTGGTTTTCTGATTTCTTCAACATTGAAGACTCATCAAATGTCACATCTTGGCTGGATACAATCTTCCTCAAACTTAGACACCAAAGACGATATCCTTTTACTCCTGAAGCAAACCCCAAGAAAATCGCTTTCTTGGCTCTAGGATCCAGCTTAGATTCTTCCACATAGTAATATACAGGGAACCAAAAACATGTAAAGAATCAGAATCAAAAACAGGTTGTCCAGACCATACCTTTAATGAAGTTCTATCATGAATAAAAGCTGAAGGTAGATGATTAATAAGATGACACGCATAAGTTACAGCCTCAGCCCAAAATTCTTTGTCCAACCCAACATTGTATAACATACACCGATCTTTCTCCAGTAATGTCTGGTTCATGCGTTCTGCAACCCTATTCTGCTGAGGTGTACTTCTAACAGTAAAATGACGTACAATACCTTCATCTTGACACAATTTCAAAAACTAATCACTGCAATACTCACCACCATTATCTGTCCTGAGATGCTTGATCTTCTTACCAATTTGTGTCTCAATCATCTTTTTTCATTTAAAGAAAGCACTAAGTACATCATCTTTTGATTTCAAACAGTACACCCAAGTTCTTCTGGAAAAGTCATCAAAAAAGTAATAAAGTAGTGCCTACCTCCCACAGATGCGGTTTTGGTAGGTCTCCACACATTTGAGTGAATATAATCAAGAATACCCTTGGTATTATGAATAGCGCTGCCAAATTTCACTCTCTTCTGTTTTCGTAGAACACAATGCTAACAAAAATCCAGTTTGCAGGTCTTTACACCTTTCAATAAGTCTCGTTTCACCAAACTGAATAAGGCTTTCTCACCTGTATGTCCCAAACGCATATGCCATAGTCTAGTGATCTTTGAATCTATATCATTATCAGAAACCATAGTCGTTGATCCAATAATCGTACTACCATTATAGTAATACACGTTGTTCCTCCTAATGCCTTTCAATACCACAATAGCACCTGAAATGACCCTCAGAATACCATCTCGAATAGATACCGCACAGCCTTTAGATTCCAAGGCTCCCAAAGAGATGAGATTCTTTTTCAACTTCGGTACATACCGAACATCTATCAGAACTCTAGTCAGTCCATCATGATTTATTAATCGAATGGAACCTATTCCAGCAGTATGGCAAATATCATCATTGCCCATATACACAATTCCACCATCAAGATCTTCAAACTGAAAGAACCATTCTCTATGTGGACTCATATGATAAGTACAACCTGAATCCATAATCCACTCATTAGAACCATAAGTGGATGGGTGACCAACTAGACATATATCTAAATCACTATCATCCTCACGCTCAACAACACATGCATCAGAAACAACCTTGCCCTTATCTTTCTTTTTCAACTTTGGACAATCTTTCTTCCAATGCCCTTTCTCACGACGAAAGGCACACGCATCTTTTCCTAATCTACCCCTCGACCAAGATTTTCCCCTTTTTCTTGGTTTCCTACTTTGACTACGCCCTCTCACTGTCAATGCATCTATTGACTCATCCCTATGTTCTCTTTGGTCTTTCTTACGAATTTCATAATTCAACAAAGTAGAACAAACTTCTTCAAGAGACAGTTTATCTTTCTCATGGAGAAGAGTAATGCACGAATGATCTAATTCATCTGGAAGTGAGCCAATCAATAACATAGCCTTACGTTCATCTTTGAAGGTTTCATCTAAGTTTAACAAATCAGCAATTAACTTATTAAACTCATCAATATGGGAACTGATGCTCGTACCTAGTTTTAATTAAAGACGGAATAATCTCTTCAATAGATACAACCGACTCTCATTGCTTTTCTTCATATATTTGTTTTCTAGCACCTTCCATAGTTTGCTTGCAGATGTCTCTTTTGTGAACGGATACTTCGGTTCTCTACACAAACAAGAGCGAATCAACCCACAAGCTTTTATATTCAGCCTGTTCCAGTCTCTTGCACTGATATCTTCTGGTTTTGTTTCTTCCAGAAGAATATCCAAATCTTGCTGATACAACCTGTCCAACACCTCACTCTGCCATAAGCCAAAACTATTTCGACCATCTAATTTTTCAACATCTATTTTTGCATTTTTCACAGTCATTGTCTTCTTCGGTATAGTTGATGATGATGCCATCACTGCCTCTCACAAAGAAGCTCGATACACAAATCACCAATAACCAAGCTCCAAACAAACTATTATATTTAATAACTAGCAATCCAAATTCAACAGCCCAGAATAGTAGTAAGTGCTTCAATGAAATAGTCACTCACTACCCAAAACCTTAGGCTCTGATACCAATTGTTGCGCAATGTAGAAGTGATACCATCAAAACAACCAAATGCACAACCACAAACTATGCCAGATAATTGAATATAATATAAGCTAAAAAGGCAACCAATCACCAATCAACCAATAATTCAAAATAGAAAGAACGCAAAGATTTAACGAGGTTCGGTATTGTTACCTACATCCTGGGGCGCCGCTGAACAAACCTTTCACTATCTTCAAAGAGAATTACAAACTTTTGAGCCACAATACAAATACCACAACTATTAGACCAAATTGTAATTACCCGAATAGTTGGGTCAAACTGTAATTACCCAAACAATCGGGTAATACTACAAATACCTAAAAATAAGGGGAAAAAACAAATATTATAAGCTTTAAGGTCCTTAATGAAAAGGCCCTTAAACTATGAGGGCTTATATTGAGACCTTACAAATATAAGGGGTGAAGGAGAATTTCAATTAAGACACTTAAATGAGAAGACTTGACTTTAATTTATAAGCCCAAGCCTCTCCAACACAATGACTCTCACTCCATGTGGGATCCTTGTACACACATACAAATGGATAAAGAGCCAAAACTCTAGCATATACCACCAGGATCGCAATTACCGTATTACTAGTAACATAGTGGAGATTCTTACAATAACTTCATTCTGACATTCTATTGCACCCAACCCACGTAACACAACCTGCACAGGTAAAGAACAAAACCAGTACTGGAATCTTCGATGTGTGTCACCATTTCGATTAATAATGTTTAGCTCCAAAGGTAGCGCACTTATTACCCCACATATGTCTATCAATGGTTTAATGTATCATGTAAGAATGGACAAAATCCATGCAGTATGTACAATGTAATAATGAATCATTACATGCAAAATTCTGCATATGTTACTTGACTTTAATGAATTCAAGTCTAGTAATGAGAATGTATCTTTCGAAATACACATTTTGTATGTCATGGAATATGATTGTAATGTTTTGATAGTTACGAATTCAAACAAACAATTTAGCTAGGTATCCTATTAACAGTTATTACTTACACCCCCACCAAATGTTTTAAGCAATTAATAAAATCTCGTAATTATTGTCATGCACTATAGTACCAATGTGTAATAATCTATTGCTTAATGAATAAGGTAGAAGGCACACATATTAACAATGCGATCGTGTATTGTGCACCCATAGCATATGAAGCAATATAAAAATTAATGCAAACCATCAACTAGATTATACCTATAGTTGTCGTCAATTAATCGCATGTATTGTCATATTACAACCTTTTAATTTGTAGCCACATACCAATTATACATCAGGTGATATCTACATTCTCTACATTGAACGCTACCATCTTATATACATGTTAGCACTTCTGATGTCCTGCTATTTGGGATATCCTGAACAATAGCCTTATTGGAAACTAAAATCATTACTACCCATACTTGTTTAAGCATCACCTCTACGGGGAATATCATTTGCAGTTGACGAAGAATTTATATTTAGTGGCCGATCAGCAACATCTGTTGTTAGCATACATATTTGACCAAAACTAATGTCTACCGATTTTCGCCCTATAGAATACGTACCTGAGTTGTTGGTTAAACCAATAATATATGTGTTGGCCTCTCGTGTATACAAATTTTTGCCTGAATGATCTATCTTCCTCTTCATCCTTATGGATACTACCATCTTCTTGTGAACATGTCCTCTTTGTGTGTGACACATTTTTACATTTCCTGCACTTCCTATGCTTATATAATTCTTCCACTTTCCCTGGCCGTCATGCCTCTCTCCTTTTTACTATTGCAGGATCAAAATTTTGGTCACCACCTTATTGGCTCTCAATCCCTGAGATTGAAACACTAGTGGATCATCATCGGTCAGGCCTTGAACCCATAATGTTAGATGTAATATTTCTTTTATTAGTTCCTTATATCTAACAAAACTTTTTGATGCATAATGAGACAACATTTTGTTGGTTGATGATAAAGCTCCTTAGCTCCCTCCTTTGAGCCTCCACATCCTAGATTTACACACCCTCTTCCCCTGTCAGTTTGTAACTTTGCTGACTTGGTCCATCGGGACATAATCATATGTGGTAGGATCGCTTCGAGTTCTTCACATTTGGTAACTAAAAATGCATGACTTCATAGAATCCTTAAACTATCTAGTAACTTGAAAGAGCACTCAATCATGTATTCAAAGATTGGTATGAAAAAATCCAAGTTGTTCCCCCGCCTTGGAATTTTTTTATCTTATGTAAGGTCCCGCAGTCATTTGAATTTCTTCCAAATGTGTACTAAATACTTTCTTCGTTGATTTCTCTGCGAACCTTCTTGAACATGGCCGTCGTATACAACATTGCAGCTTGTTCCTTAAACCTTTGTAGATGCATTGACATCAAGGATTTACTATTTCCACTAACAAAACCATCATATATGCCTTATCATTTCTTTGGTGTACTAACGATTGATCTGCTTGCAATGCAAGCTCCGAAATTTTCATTTTGGAATTCACGAAATTATTTATGTAAGTATTATTGCTTTCACACCTCTAGGGACTCTCCTCATTCCCCTAAAGAAATCTCTCGCAAATATGTGTGTGCCTAATTCATCCTATTAATATACAACTTTCTTAACCAATTAGGTTAGTTTGGCCTTAGGTGAAACCTGTATTCTTCACGTTGACCTGAGTGTTTCTTTTTAAATGCCAACATCGTAGACGATTTCTACATGCAAGAATTATGACCTCAATGCCTCTTCTCATTGCCCTATGCCCATCTATGACACCATAACATTTTTGCCAACCTATTCTAGTCATTCATTTGGCACTCAAAGAAAAACTTAGGATCTTGATCTTTCTTACCAAATATACAATCATGGATTCAAAGTCACTATCTACAATCTCTATCCTTCAAACTGCATCAAGCCTATCCTATAAGTCTTTTCTTGTGAAATCAATAGTCACGTACCCGCCGGCTAGTTGCACCATGTACTCCATTGTTTATGATTTTTTCACCCCAATAGTTTACATACCTCTTGTTTGAGCAACATCTACCTCCTCTATCCTTCTAGTTGAGTGCAAGAATTAAGACTCTCTTGGTGATATCAAATTATGGTTTTGTGTATCACGGAACCTGTAGATATATTTGGAAATTAGACACAGATATATATCCTAATCCTCCTCTTTATGTTCCTCCTATACCTTTTCCTTTAAGACTTCAAAATAGTAAGCTAGATAAGCAATTTTCTAAGTTCCATGATGTCTTTAAAAAATTACATATTAACTTTGCTTTTATAGATGCCTTAGAACAGATTTCTAGCTAGATAAACAATTTTCTAAGTTCCTTGATGTCTTTAAAACAATACATATTAACATTCCTCTTCTAGATGCCTTAGAACAGATGCCTCACTATGTCTAATTTATGACGGAGATCTTATCAAATAAGAGAAAATTGAGAGAGTATGAAACCATGATGCACCTTGATGCGTTCGAAACTAGCAAGTATACTAGTCGCACAAGTAATAAAGTGATGAGTAAGATATCGTTCCCACGAGGATTGATTCTAATTGAATTTGTTATTTTCCAGCAACAATAAACTAAATAAGGGGGTTTTGTTGAATGATTAACTAAATGAACTAAGAATACAAATGAAGAATAACAAAACAGAAAGTTAATTTGAGTAAAAAATCAATGAGAAAAACCTGGTTAAGGGATCCTTCTCTGCCACAAGATATGGATTTGCGAATTAATCATAGAATTGTCATCCAATTACACCATTGAAATTATCAACCGTAGATAACAACAAGCTCTGTTATCCAATCTTTCCTTACTTTGTCGTTAAATAAAACAGGCTCTTTATTTAATCTCTATCCATTAAACAACCTAGAACAAGCTCTCTAAATTTAATTCAATGGATGCATTTAGATAAGAAAGATAGGTTGATCTAAGCAATAAACACACAAGCTCGGATTATTTAACTTAGGTTGTATTCTCTAATTGCAATCTTTGATCACAATTTTGCTACTAATGATTAGAAATTCAAGACAATTACGGATCAAGATTTTTAGTCTAGCAATAGACAATATCCAGATTATATTCAGTTGGCCACCCAAATACAATCCAGCAAGCAATCATAAGCATTAGACATGGGAAAATACAAGCAACTTAAATTAGAGAATTGGATAACAACTTCTTGCACAATCAACTTACAAAAACCATATCAGGGGCTTTGAAATCACCCTCAACCAATTCAGATTCAGTTAAACATGTTTAAGAACGTGGTAAATACAATACAACATGGAGACATTCCAGAAAATGAAAGGGAAGGGAAAAACTTAGCAAATTTGATGTAATTCTCTTTGGATTGTAGTTCTTCATCTTTCCAAGCTTCCTTTCTCCTTCAAGAACTCCAGGAGATGAAAGAATTCCAGAGCTGCAGCCTCCACCACGTTCTCCCCTCTTCAAGTTATGAAATTAAAACCCTAAAATGTGTTTAAATACTCTGCTACAGTGACTTGCTACAGTGCCCCGTATTATACATGCTACAGTGACTTGTGGAATTATATTTCTATACATCTCACACTGTTTTGATTAAAACTTTTGGTACACTGAATGGATTTATAAACCGTAAATTTCTCCAGAAAATAGACTTCGAGAGCTTTCAAATGGTATATAATATGTCGTCGGGTTCATTGTATATCAATACAATTAAATCCGAGAAGATCACTGACTAGCAGAGGTGAAAAAGAAGGGTTTAACTCCATTTTTGTGCAAGTTGCTCCAAAACTCCTACAAACATCAAAACCACACAAAAACATAAAATTATCAAGGAATATAGCAAAGAAACATGAACGAATTGATATAAAAGTAATACATAAATAGACACCTATCAAATTCCCCCACACTTAGACTTTGCTAGTCCTCGAGCAACTACAACGATATGAAAACAAAACTAAATCTAAACAGAATCAAAGAAAAAATTAAAACAAACATGTTTTAACTTGCAAATAGGCCTCAAAGATTGTACTTAATTATAACCCAAGGAAAACTTCAAAATACTGCACTTGATCAAGAATTTTATCTCAAAGATTAGTTTCGCTTCATTTCAATTCCTCAAGCGTGTGTGTGTGTAGAGCCATTCTCACCTAATCACTTGTAACCCGGATGAGTTTATGCATAAAAATGAATCATATTTAATAGTTAAGATGTGCGTATAAATAAACTCCATAGGCTTGCTTTTCAAGTCACTCTCCACTAATGTAGACATGCACAACACCAAGGATCAAGTAGGACTTTATTAAGCTTGTAACGTTTGGCTTGGGGGAAGGTATGATAAAGGATAATAATTTGGCTCAAATCACCCATAAACACATAAATCATTCAAGACTATGTAGAGCTCAACCCTATAACACTACTTTATTTCAATTCACCAGGTTACTCCCCCAAACTTATTTAGAACACTCAATCTTTTTTTTTTTGGTAGAAAGCAAAAGAAAACTACACCCCCACACTTTGTTGTTTCATTCTTTTTAAGAACACTCAAGGGTATGGATCTCTTTTTCTTTTTTTTTTTTTTTATTACACTTCCCCTCCCCCATACTTAAACAACACATTGTCCCCAATATGTAAGTACGTGGACGATAAGTACAGATTGTTTTTTTTCTTTTCTTTTTTTTTTTTACAAACACAATAGAACTCACTTGCATTGCTCATGACACAACCCAACCTCCTCTAACTTCCCAAAACCCAAACATAGCTCAAAATGTGATCGTGAATGATCTACATGCTCATAGGGAAGGGATAAACTGTTTGGAAAAAAAATTCATTTGAGGTTAGGAAATCTTTTAGTGAGTTAACAAGAAAAAAAACAAAAGGCTTACAGAGGCTTAAAGGGGTAACTAGGGATCAATTTTAATAAAGGTTGGCTATTAAGGCTCAAACGGTCCAAAGATGGCCTAAATCATTTCCCCAATGTTGCACAGTCTAGGATTTCGCCTCCAGTGACCATCAAACAAGTTCTAGAATTCATTGAAATCTGAAGAAACATTTAAATTACATAAACCTTCTCTAAGTAAACAAATAACTCAGTGATAATAGCTCAGTGCTCAATGTTGTACAAGGAATCAAAGACAAAGCGAAAACCAATAAACATTTCAAGCACACAGATCCATGCATTATTTATCATTTTCCAAGAGTTATTCTCAATTCAATCATTATCTTATCATCGACCCACAAAATGCAAGAAAAGAGGTACGTGACGTTGTTACACCTGAGTCAAGATTGTATATTTCAACAATCCTTAGGACCAGTAGCCCGCAGACTTAAGGTTTCCAACCTATATACCTTTATTATGAATAAACAAAACTAGAACAAGACACTTCAAAAAACATTAAATAAACAAACTACCAAGTTATATAAGTAGAATGCGTTTCAAGAGTTAAGGAAGCTCTATATTCTGCCATTCTCAAGTTTTTTCCACAATTTTTTTTTGAATCAGAACTGATAAAGACAAAAACACATAATAACTCTAAATTACATAAAACTAAACTTACTCATAAAATAACAAAGTCCAACAATTTTTTTTTGGAAAAATTACTATTCAAATAAAAAGAAAAAAGATTGTACAAAATACGAGGGACATACCCCAAGAAGAGTACTTAGTACTCACAAGTCTAAAAGGAAGAAAAACGAAGCCCAAAGGCCTCAAACAAAAAGTGAGATATGGAGCCAAAAGGCCCAAACAAAAAAGAAAAGGCGCGTAGGCCCAATAACGACCGCTACAAAGCTAACATTCCCAAGACAATGCAACAAAAGGGCGCATGTGCCCAATTAAACAAAACAAAACTCAAAAAACCAACTAATAACGAAGGACCCATATAGCACGAAGCTGAGGAGTGATCACATACTTGGTCTCAATGGTAAGAAGCCGAGAGCGGACCAATGCAAAAATCTCATCAATCACCTGACGACGAGTCCGATGTCGCTGCTGATACACACGATCATTCCTCTCATACCATAGAAAATAAACTGTAGCAGAGAAAACCAAACGTGCAAGGATATGCCCAAAAATCTTCCTGCCTTGAAGATGAAGAGAAGCCCAATGAAGTAGAGAGAGCCAACCAGAAGATGGCCAAACAATAAGAGTCTTAGCTGAAATCTCCCCCCATACAGAAGACGAGAAAGGACAGCTGAAGAAAAGATGCTCGTGCGTCTCATTTGCTGAAGCACAGAGAACACAGCCTGAAGTAGATAACATGCCATGAGTTCGTAGTCGATCCATAGTACGAAGACGGCCCAATGAGGCAAGCCAAAGTATAAAGGAGTGCCTTGGAATATGGCCAGGGAACCAAAGAAGATGATGAAAGGAGTTTACCGAGCGTCTACTCCGTAATAATTCCCACGCTGAGGCAATAGAGAAAATACCAGAGGTGTGGCCCTTTCAAACAATATGGTCAAGAGTCCCCATCATAGGTCGGATGCGGATAGAGTCCCAAACCCGTCTGAGGTCCGGTCCACCTTCAGGAAAAGCCCAATCTCCATCCTGAATGATAGCTGAGACTTTTGCATCTGAGGGAAGACCTGTAGATGAAAGAGTCCTGAATGAAAACAAATCACAAAGACGCCCCTGCGGCAACCAGTTATCCTGCCAAAGTGAGGTATCACGTCCATCTCCAATAGAAGAGACAAATTTACCCCTGCACCAATCCCGACTCTGTAAAATCTTCCTCTAAGACCAGGAGGCTCCAGAAGTAACCCGAACCTGCCAAAAACAATTCAGTTAGAATGGGTCTAAAAAGTTTAGAAGTTAGCCTCCTTATTCAGCCATTATGAATTGAAGAGATCCACAATGCGTTTCAAGAGGACTTGAACTTTTTAAGCCACCACTCTAAAATCCAAGATTAGAAAATATTACCTAGAACGAAAGAAATAACCTGAGAAAGCTAAAAAGAAATAACATGAAAAATCTCAAATAAACACAATAAAAAGAAAGCAAACAAAAGTGAAGCAAACCAGCAAATAAAGATTACAGATGGAGCGCTAAATCCAGTTTACGCCTTTTATTGCCCTCCGCAAACCAATCTATCCGAGCTATTGTTGGATCAGGCGAATAGACGAATGCTTGTAATTTGTCAATTAACTCCTCTGCATTTGAAGCTGTAACCAGGATTTGCCTCGCCGACTGTGAGATGAAGTTTTTTTCTACTGCTTGATCAAGAAAAGACAACAACCCATCAAAAAAATTATTGACATTTAACAAACCACTGGGTTTTTTATGGATGTTTAGCTGTGCCCAAGAGGTGATTTGAAATATCTCCTCCAATGTACCATAACCACCGGGCCAAGCTATAAATGCATCAGATTTAATGACCATATGTGCAATACGCTCATGCATGCTAGAGACCTGTAACTCTTCCCCTATGGTGTTGCCTATGATATCTCGTACAGCTAATGGTTTGGGATAATGCCGAGAACTTTGCTCCCTCCTAGGGATGCAGCTGTTGACACACACCCCATTAAACCAAGACTACCCCATCCATAAATCAAATTAATACCCCTCGCAGCTAATGTCCTACCAAGATCAAGAGCTGCTGTGGTAAACTCTCCATCTTTACCAAATTGCAATCCGCAAAATACGCATATATTGCGGAATCGCCGAATTGGTGTTTTCTCCATTTCTACAAGTGCTCTAATCTTGTGTAAGACACGTTAGATATTATGCTTTTCAATTGCAAGACAGGTTATGGAATGACATATGAAAATATGCAGAATGTATATATACACCCATAAAACTCTCAAATTGACACATGGGGAAAAATTTCGGTTGGGGTGCTCGATGCAGATATCGCCCCAAGATTTGAAAAACTAAAGATTGCATTGATGCGTTCGAAAATTAGCAAGTATACTAGTCGCACAAGTTAATAAAGTGATAAGTAAGATATCTTCCCACGAGGATTGATTCTAATTAAACTTTGTTATTCGAAAGCGAAAACAGGAATTAATGGGGGGGGGGGGGGAGGTGGGGTGGTGGTTTGGGTTTGTTAGATGATTAACCTAAACTTAATACGAAAGCAAATGAAGAATAACAAAAAGCCAAAGTTAAATGGAGTGAAAAATCCAAGAGAGACACTGGGTTAAGAGTTCATTCTCGCCACAAGCTATGAATTTGTGAATTAACTAGAATTGTCATCCAATTACAGCATTGAAGTTATCAACCGTAGATAACAACAAGCTCTGTTACACCAATCTTTCCTTACTTTGTTGTTAAATAAAACAAGCTCTTTATTTAATCTCTATCCATTAAACAACCTAGAACAAGCTCTCTGAGTTAATTCAATGGATGCATTAGGATAAGAAAGATAGGTTGATCTAAGCAATAAACACACAAGCTCGGATTATTTAACTTAGGTTGTATTCTCCAATTTGCAATCTCTGATCACAATTTTGCTACTAAGGATTAGAAATTCAAGACAATTACGGATCAAGATTTCTAGTCTAGCAATAGACAACAACCAGATTATATTCAGTTGGCCACCCAAATCAATCAAGCAAAGTAATCATAGCATTAAACATGGGAAAATATAAGCAACTTAATCTAAACGAATTGGATACTACCCTCCCTCTGCACAACAATTCACAAAAAACCATATCCAAGGGCTTGAAATCACCCTCAACAAATTCAGATTTAGTTACACATATTCAATCATAATAACAAATACAATACAGAGAAATTCCAGAATTGAAAAGGAAAGAAAGAACTTAGCAAATTCTTTGAAAATCTTCTTGTAGATGAATCTTCTTGGAATTGTAGTTCCTCCTCTTTCAAAATCTTCTTTCTCCTTCAAGAACTCCACGGGATGAGAGAAATCCTGAAATGCAGCCTCCTCCCACGTTTTCCCCTCTTCAAGTTATGAAAATAAAACCCTAAAATGTGTTTAAATACTCTGCTAAAGTAACTTGCTACAGTGCCTCGTATTTAATAACATGCTACAGTGATGTGGGAATTACATTTCTACACTTCTCATACCATTTTTATCACAACTTTCGGTACACTACATAAATTCGTGAACCGTAAATTTCTCCAGAAAATAGACTTCGAGAGCTTTTCAAAGGTATATAGCATGTTATCCGGTTAATTGTATATCGATACAATCAACTCCAAGAAATTGGTTGACTAGCAGAGGTGAAAATGAAGGGTTTTACTCCAGTTTTGTGTAAGTTCCTCCAAAACTCCTACAAACATCAAAAACCACACAAAAACATAAAAATACCAAGGAATATAGCAAAGAAACATGGACAAATTAATATGAAAATGATATATAATTAGACATCTATCAAATTCCCCCACACTTAAACTTTGCTAGTCCTCGAGCAAGTACAACGATATGAAACAAAACTAAACCGAAACAGAATCAAAGAAAAATTAAACCACACAAATGCTTCAACTTGCAAATAGGCCTCAAAGATTGTACTTAATTATAACCCAAGGAAAACTCAAAATAATGCACTTGATCAACAATTTTATCTCAAATATTATTTTCGCTTCACTTCAATTCCTCAAGTGTGTGTGTGTAGAGCCATTCTCACCTAATCACTTGTAACCCGGATGAGTTTATGCATAAAAATGAACCATATTTAATATTGAAGATGTGTGTATAAATGAACTCCATAGGCTTGCTTTTCAAGTCACTCTCCACTAATGTAGACATGCACAACACCAAGAATCAAGTAGGACTTTATTAAGCTTGTAACGTTTGGCTTGGGTGAAGGTATGATAAAGGATAATAATTAGGCTTAAATCACCCACAAACACATAAAATCATTCAAGATTATGTAGAGCTCAACCCCATAACACAACTTTATTTCAATTCGCCATATTACTTCCCCAAACTCATTTAGAACACTCAATCTTCTTTTTTTTCTTTTTTTCTTTTCTTTTTCTTTTTTTTTTTAGAAAATAAAAGAAACTACACGCCCACACTTTGTTGTTTCATTCTTTTTAAGAACACCCAAGGGTATAGATATCTTTTTCTTCTTCTTCTTCTTTTTTTTTTAACTGCAATTCCCCTCCCCCACACTTAAACAACACATTGTCCTCAATGTTTAAGTACGTGGAAGATAAGTACAAATTGTTTTTTTTTCTCTCTCTCTTTCTTTTTTTTACAAACATAATAAAACTCACTTGCATTGCTCATGGCACAATCCAACCTCCTCTAACTTCCCAAAACCAGAACATAGCTCAGAATTTAATTGTGAATGATCTACATGCTCATAGGTAAGGGATAAACTGTTTGGAACAAATTCATTTTAGGTTAGGAAATCATTTAGTGAGTTAACAAAAAAAAGGCTTACAGAGGCTCAAAGGGGTAACTAGGGATCAATTTCTGTCAAGGTTGGCTATTAAGGCTCAAACGGTCCAAAGATGGCCTAAATCATTTCCCCAATGTTGCACAGCTAGGATTTCGCCTTGAGTGACCATCAAACAAGTTCTAGAATTCATTGAAATCTGAAGAAACACTTAAATTGCATAAACTTTTTCTAAGTGAACAAATAACTCAGTAATAATAGCTCAGTGCTCAATGTTGCGCAAGGAATCAAAAGCAAAGCGAAAACCAATAAACATTTCAAGCACACCGATCCATGCATCATTTATCATTTTCCAAGAGTTATTCTTAATTCAATCATTATCTTATCATCGACCCACAAAATGCAAGAAAAGAGGTACGTGGCGTTGTTACACCTGAGTCAAGATTGTAATTTCAACAATCCTTAGGACCAGTAGCCCGCAGACTTAAGGTTTCCAGCCTATATACCTTTATTATGAAGAACAAAACAAGAAACAAGACATTCAAACAACATAAAATAAACAAACTACAGATTTATTTAGAGAGAATGCGTTTCAAGAGTTAAGGAAACCCCATATTCTGCCATTCTCAGGTTTTTCCACAAATTTTTTTTAAATCGAAACTGATAAAGACGAAAACACATAACAACTCTAAATTATGTAAAACTAAACTTACTAATAAAATAACAAAGTCCAACAAGTCAGCAAACAAAAACAAGTCAGTTAGAATGGGTCTAAAAAGTTTAGAAGTTAGCCTCCTTATTCAGCCATTATGGATTGAAGAGATCCAGAATGTGTTTCAAGAGAACTTGAACTTTTTAAGCCACACTCTAAAAACCGAGATTAGAAAATATTACCTGGGACGAAAGAAATAACCTGAAAAAGCTCAAAAGAAATAACATGAAAACTCTCAAATAAACACAATAAAAAGAAAGTAAACAAAAACGAAGCAAACCAATAGATAGAGATTACAGATGGAGCGTTAAATCTAGTCTACGCCTTTTATTGCCTTCTCCAAACCAATCTATCCAAGCCATTGTTGGATCAGGCGAATAGACGAATTCTTGGAGTTTATCAATTAACTCTCCTGCAGCTGAAGCTGTAACCAGGATTTGCCTCGCCGACGGTGAGATGAAGTTTTTTTCTACAGCTTGATCAAGAAATGACAACAAACCATCAAAAAAATTATTGACATTTAACAAACCAATGGGTTTCCGATGGATGTTTAGCTGTGCCCAAGAGGTGATTTGAAATATCTCCTCTAATGTACCATAACCACAGGGCAAAGCTATAAATGCATCAGATTTAATGACCATATGTGCAATACGCTCATGCATGCTAGAGACCTGTAACTCTTCCCCTATGGTGTTGCCTACGATATCTCGTACAGCTAATGGTTTAGGGATAATGCCGAGAACTTTGCTCCCTCCTAGGGATGCAGCTGTTGACACACACCCCATTAACCCAAGAATACCCCCTCCATAAATCAAATTAATACCCCTCGCAGCTAATGTCCTACCAAGATCAAGAGCTGCTGTTGTAAATTCTCCATCTTTACCAAATTGCGATCCACAAAATACGCATATATTTTGGAATCGCCGAATTGGTGTTTTCTCCATTTCTACAAGTGCTCTAACCTTGTGTAAGACAACGATGCACGTTAGGTAATATGTTTTTCAAGTGTAAGACAGGTTATAATAATGACATTTGAAAATATGGAGAATGGATATATACACACACGTAAAACTCTCAAATTTGACACATGGGGACATAATTTCGGTGGGGGTTGCTCGATACAGATTTATCTCCCCAAGATTTGAAAAAATTAGATATGCTTTCGGTGAGGTTTGACAAAACCTACACACTTGTCTCCCACGTTAAACATGAAAAATGGAGATATACTTTCGGCGGGGTTTGACAAAACCTACACACTTGTCTCCCACGTGAAGCATGAAAAATGGACATATACTTTCGGCGGGGTTTGACAAAACCGTCACACTTGTCTCCCACGTGAAGCATGAAAAGTAAAGATATACTTTCGGTGGAGGTTGACAAAACCTCCACACTTGTCTTCCACGTGTGCTTATATCATGGGGTAGTCATCTGGTTTGTCAAAAAGAAAACTTAAAATTAAAACAAACAAAATCAACAAACAACAACAACACAAAAACAACATTGATAACAGATCAAACGAAACAAGAAGAAAATAAAATTCGACAATAACAACACACATTCAAATATACAAGTAGTTGTGATTGTGGCTCACATCTTCCTCTGGTTTTACGTCCAGTAACGGCTGAAACGCCTTCTATGAGTCGGGGATTTGCTTCCCATCCAGTTTTCTTATAAACTGGCAAACAGGGTCGTTTTTAGTCAGATTACCTAGACTATAACACTGCAATTCATCACGATATTGTGTCCACAGATTAAGTAATTCACGCTGAACAAGTCCACAAGAATGTGACTCGAGAGTTAACAAAACATTATCCAGCGACTCATTACTCAAACCATTTTTAATAAATGAAAGTTTATCTTCTCTATTCCTGGACACAAAACCTAATGAACGACACGTCTGGTTACAATTCCATCTAGCACATTTATAACATACTTGTAACCTTTTCGCTCTTCGCCTCTTGGCGTAGTAGCTCTTTCCGAGACCAGGCATGTAATTTGCGAGATTAATGTCCGGCTCACCGGACAATCTCACCTTGGCTTCGATAAGCCATCGGATATCCGCAGGCACATTTAGGAGCATCAGATGCCCAAAGTCTAGTCAATCCGTACTTGTTATCAAATATTTAAACACAGCATTTTGAGAAGTGAAGGGGAAATATTTACGAAGGTTCTAGACAGAAAGAGATCAGCATCCGTTGAAGAGGAGAAAAGGAGAGATATTACCGATAATGCGATGAATTTGTTCTTCTCCCAGATATGCACGTTTCAAACCTTCGGGCAATGGTTTCAGCTCCCCTTTGGATCTTTCCTCAAGCTATTGCACAAATGAATTCGAAGTACGAAATAATCAAATTAAACCAAAGGAAGGAAAAGAAAAGAGCAGAAACAAAACTAAAGACACATAAAAGAGATAACAACACAATAACAAACAAAAGTCAAAAACAAGTAAAAAAAATATAAAAAAACAAATGAGACAGATGGCAAAGAGAGATAAAACCTGATCAATTTGATGGCCTACGAATGGAATCTCCATGAGACACAAAAATCGATCATTATTACCTCATTTTATTTTTCTTTTCTTCTTTTTTTTTATTTTTCAAAAACATTGGGTTGCCTCCCAATAAGCGCTTGTTTTAACGTCCTCAGCCCGATGTTGGTTCCATCATGGGAGGGAGCGATCTCCGCATGATGCTTCTCTCAGTCCTACGAGGCTTTGGATCTCTTTTTCCAACAAAGAAATTTGGTGCATGCTATGGCGGGGCCGTTGGGAGTGCGCAAATCGTCCATCCAAGTTGTTTTTTGTGGTCTGTAAGTATTCGGACGAGTTTCTCTTCTTGTATTCGTGCAAGGCCCATTTCTATTATAATTGGTAAAGTATCATTCTCACTCAAGAATCCATGCATCAAATGGTCTGGAGTAAGCTTAAGCTCCAAGGCAGGGGCTGTCATCACGGAAGGAAGAATTTTCTCATTAGATAAAGGAAGTTGAATGTACGAAACATCATACCTATATGTGGTTATTGCGATGGTCTCATCTAAGCTTGCCACAACTTCCTCCATTTCTTTGGACACTTGTATCAAAATTTCTGACTGCTTAGAGATTTCTGTCCCTATGTGCTCAGTAATAGCTATATCCAATCCATTCTTGTGAGTTAACTCAAAACATTGTTGTGGTAGAGAATCAGTAACGATAACTGCAAAAACAGAATATAAGTCACTAGGGTACCTCATTGCCTCAAAAATATTGAAACGGATCACCTTGCCATCAAACAATATGGTGAGAGTGCCATCATGAACATCAATCTTGGTTCTAGCAG